>ML787528.1:266164-342007 GCA_009831015.1 Picea engelmannii | reverse complement strand
TTCATTATCTAAGAAACAATAATCACATATAAACTCAAATCATAATGCATAGAGTTTAACATGGAAACCCAATCGGGAGAAATCCATAAACTTATCTTTCTAAATTTCTATAGGAACCAACCTATTGTTACAAAGATTGTACACAACAACCTACCGGAGACACCAATCTACTTAACTGAGCACCAACTCAACAAGATGTAGACACCAACCTACTGGAGACACCAATATCCTCAATTGAGCACCAAGTCAACAAGATGTAGGCACCAACCTACTAGAGACACGAATCTCCTCAACTCAGCACAAACTCAATAAGATATGTGTAGAAACCAATCCAATATAGTCATACACAAAGTAATTTTGACTTTGCCTGCATTCTTCATTCCACAGACGATCCTTCAAACCCTAGCAATCCTCATATCATCATTCCAAAAATGTAATCACTGATGACAACATGCATTGACGACAACATGCACTGATGACAACATCCACCGACGACAAAATCCATTGACGGAAGCATACACTAACAAAAACATCCACTAACGAAAACATCCACTGAAAAAAACATCACAACCTCAAAATAATGCACATGGTAGCATTAGAGACCTCCATTCATTCATACAACACCTTGAGAACAAGAAAGACCCCAAGAAAATCCCTTAGACTTCTCTTGTACACCAAAAAGACACCCTGGAACCTTTAGTGCACCTTAGATCACTTATGTGCACCTAAGACTTGATTGCCTGCTTATTTTCTCTCCAAATGCAAAAATATATCATGTATTTATAGTAATTATATCCCCACTTTTAGGGCCAACCTATAAAGACAGGTTGAGCTGACCTCAATTTTCTGGCTGGGTTGTCAGATGAAAAAATTCATATCTCCTCATTCCTATGGAGTTAGAGGGAATTCCATATACCATTGGAAAGGCCTCAAAATAATATTTCCAACCATATAAATCATGATCCCTTTTGAGATAGGTATGTAGGGTAAAAATTCCTTCAAATATAGGGTATCCAAACTGACCATCAAAAATCCAATAGTAATACTTTCAACAATATCCATCTTGGAATCTTTGTCTTGGACATATGTAGGATTGTAATATTTATCTTGGACATCTCTAGGCTCCCCTTGTCTTTGAAGTCAATGAAAATAATATTTCCAACATATTTTCCTTTAATTATTATCTCCATAAATGTATTTGGTGATGAACTTTAAGGCCCACCACAAGCATGACCATCAACAAAGGCCTTTTTTGTATTAGTCTAGGGTGAAGGAACATGGATACATGCTTGCAACTCACTCATACAAACCCATTGATCTCATTAGGAAACTAATCTTATCACTATATATCACTATAAGAACCTTATTTATCCATCAATTGACCATGGCAGATTCCTTTCACTATCAACAACCCCTTAGGAATATCCTGTTGGACAACTGAGAGGGGGGGTGAATCAATTGTTACCGTGCTTAAACAGTTATAATTTTTTTAAACTCTTTACAGAGAACTCAATGACAATCACAATAATACAGGGAGGTAAGCAATAGAATATTCAACATCAATCACACACATGAAATATACAAATATAGATATTTCCTGAGGAAACCCATAAAGGGAAAAACCTCTTCTTATTGATATGATAAGTAATCTTTATTTTCTATACATTATCATTCTTATGAAAACCAACTCATTGTGAGGCTAACACCTCGTTTTTGTAAGATGCAAATTTTTGAGAGCACCAACTCTCTATTTGCTCTAGCACCCACTAGAAGGAAGCACCAACTCCCTAGTTTCTCTAGAACCCACTAGAAGGAAGCACCAACTCCCTAAGTGTTCTCGCACCAATTGGATGGAAGCACCAACATCTAGTCACACAGGCTCCGACCTGTATAACAGAGAACAATAGTTCTCCCTTGCACCACCCTGCCACCCTGGTTTTTCTGGCTGCAACTATATGGAAGCTACAACTCCCTGTATTCAAGAACCTACTTGAAACTCTAAGGACACCAATCCTCCCTAGCACCTCCCTACCACCCTGAAATATAAATCTTTTATTTTTACAACTTTATCACAGTGATACAACATTTATCTATTGCTTACCAGTCTCATCATTGTTCTGTTACACTACTCTGCTCTCCCTGCATTGGTGTCTCTCTCCTCGCTTCTGTTGCGCTTTCTTTTTTTCTCTCAGATATGGATTTTTGTTCCTTGCTTCTTCTGCACTTCAGCTCCTACACACCGCATTCTTCTACCCACATGAATCATTCACAACAACCACACAATCTCTTCTTTGTTCTACATTTTTATACTCTTTGTGCACCAACTGCATCCTTTGCACAATGCCTCTGCATGCTCTTTACAGCGTCAGTATTCTGCCCCTTCTGGTTGTTTACTACATATATTCCTCATAGCTGCATAGCTAACTCTCAGTGATCTTTCACTTCTCTGTTCTACATGCTTTTTTCATGTCGAGTCCTCTACCTGATCATCATGGAAACTTCTCGTCATATCTGGCAGTTAGCTCCATGCATTCATCATCACTGGGAGTTATGTTGAGATTCCTGAGCTTCTATGGATAACGAGACTCGTCTTCTCTATCAGTTACAGTCAGTCAACTATGGCTTCTTTGGCTTCTAAGCCCCTTCCTTCGCGTGACCACCGACACTGACCAAGCGCTTATCCAAAAGGTGCTTCCCGATTTTTGTCTAGTGAGCGTTGGCTCCATTTCACGATATGACCTTGGGCTATGAGCTTCATGTGACCAACACGATTGTGGGCGCATCCAAAGGTGGTTTATACCAAACTTATTTTCGCCCTACAATTCACCACGAGCCTCCACACGTCCTTTATCCAAAACCATGGTTTCAATTGTGGCCTGCTTACAAAAAATTAAGGCACGTGCATGTTTTGGCCCCGTAAATGGATCACGACCGTCGATCTCACGATCTTGAAAGTGCTCTTGAATGGATGGTTTAGATATTTCCTCTCAATTCTATGGGATAGATCTCTCCTTCCTCCATCAACAACTGAGATTTACTTCGTGATCCGAGCTCCAGGAGTTTCAAGAATCAAACCCTGTTGTTGCTGACTGGATATATTCCAGAATGAAAGATCTGCTGACATCTGTCCTCTTCAATTGATGGCTCTGCCTTCTTTCCTTTGTCCATGCGTGATCCTTAGTCTCAATGATCAGATGACATGTGTACTTTCTGACATGGTTTCCCATATGCCCTTTGCATATGTGGTATGCCACATTTCCTTGAAGACAAGATTTGTTGACGTAATATTCTTATGTAGATCTCCCTGATCTAACAGTCATTGTCTGATATATAGATCTGATAGTTGAAGGAACTTTGTATTCCAGAGATTTCAAATCTCAAACTTTCCTCAGTGTAAACTCCTATCATCTTTATATCCAGAGTGAATACTATTTGTTTGATAAGGATCTTAGATCTACGACTCAATCTTTCTGCGATGCAGCTTTTCTACCTTATCATGTCCTTCCACTTGAAATTGATCCGACGGCTGATGGAACTTTTCATTCCAAAGATTTCAAATCTCAAACCTTCCTGAGTGTAAACTCCTCCCATCTTTATATCCGGAGTGAATGTTGTGTGTTTGATCAGGATCTTAGATTGACGGCTCGATCTTTTTGTCATGCATCTTTGCTACCTTATCCTGTCCTTCCACTTGAAATTGATCTGATGGCTGACAAAAATTTGCATTTTGGATATTTAAAATCTCAAAATTTTGTTTCTTTCGTACGACAGTCTCCCAGAGTTGATGATATGCAAACACCTGTCTCCCTGATTCTTCAATTAGGATATCCACTGTGAGTCTGGCCTTCAGGACTTTCAATTCTCAAACTTTCCTTGCTCCTGAAGCATTTCACCTAGATTCCATGATCCAACAACGGGTGTCCCTCTCAGATCAGTGGTCGATATCTCCTTCGTGTCTCCAGACTTCGGAGATTTCAATTCTCAAATTCTCATTCATCCTTCCTTTGCATTTTCCCAGAGTTGACAATCCACCGAAACATGTCCTCTTTAATCCAACAGCTATCCTCCGCTCCAGAACTTTGGCCTTCGGGACTTTGGGTCTTTGGGTGAGTACTGGTGGTAAAATTCCCGAAGAAAAACTCCGAGAGTGACATAACTCTTGCATCACTCAATGACATGTCATGAGCCGAGAAGCTACCACGTGTCACTCGGATTTGTGATTTCCACATACTTGAAATGTCGAATCAACTTGACACTTTTCATTGTATGATTGTGCCATGTGTCCTTGCTAACATAGTTTGCTGACATGGTCTACCACATGTCCTTCTCGAATCAACGATCCTCTTTCTCCCATTGATCGAAGACTGTGATCAAATTGTGACTTCGCGTGTCGAGTTTTTGAACATGAGCCAACCCTGACTCTTCCAACTCCCAATATTCGAAATACTCTAGATCAATGGCCCATAGCCCTCTGTGATCCAATGGTCCATATCTTATCAAGACTTTGTGTTTTGCAAGCTCCTACAACTCTTACCTTTGACTTTTCCAGTTCGCGAGTCAGTGAAATGTTGATCTCTCACCACGTGTCCTCTAGATCCAACAGTTCAGATCTCATCACGATTTCACATTTTGTGGAGTTGGAGGATGGCTCTCATCCATTATCCTCTTCGCAGGTATACTAGATCTGACGATTGTTGGTCCTCGACACTCAAATCTAAGGGATCAAATCTGTTCTTCTCCTCTGCACTTCCTCTGGTCACTGGACTTTGATCTAACGGACATCGGGTATTCAGGATTGGTGATCCAACAACCACTGTCTCTCCTCCTCTTGATCTTTGGCTTTCTCAAATATCTAAGTGTCAAAGGCCATGACCTTTGATCCTTCTGTAATCCTTGATGTATGGGATCTCGTCTGCGCATCTCAGAACACTATATCTCCTGAGCTTTGTTCTCTACATACTATTTTCTTTTTCACCTGAGCTTACGTTGTTCATGTTTCTCCATCGATGACAAACACACTCTGCCTATAAACATGACATCATTGTTTTTGTTATTGACTGTAGATATGTCATCATTTCTATTGTTCTTTCCATCAATGACAAGCACACTCTACCTATAAACATGCCAACAATATCCCCCTTTGGCATTGATGGAAACCCTGAATGACTACGCTAATCTGTTTGGACCTCCAACTATAGAATCCAGACCACTTATTTTCTCCCCTTTGACATCAATGTCAAAGAGAACATGCTCCCCCTGAGATGTTGCAGTATTTGTCAGAGGTATCAAATATTCAACTAATACATACTCCCCCTGACAGGATGGACCCTCTTATTTGAGTCCTGCGGAGTATTTGTATCTAACTTACAGTATTCTCCTTCTGATTTTTGGACCTATTCATATTCACCTTCAGTTGTGTCTTCAGTAGCAAACTCAATATTGCTCACTTCTCTTATTGGGACTCCTTCATCAACCTTTTCTTGTCATACCGGAATGACTCCCCCTGTCACGCTTCTCTGATCTTCTATTACAACAACTTCATTTTTCTTCCATGATGGCTACACTCCAAGGATTTTATGACCATATTCATCACAAGAAAAAACCATTACAAACACTCTCATACCTACTTTCCCTTTTTACAAATGAAGGACATGTGTTAGATGTATTAGGAGTACTGATTTATTTCTTATTGTATACAAGACCAGATTTGTCATTTAGTGATCTCTGACTATCCAAGATTTCATCCAGGTTCATGGAGTTGTTCAAGAACTTGATTTGGGTGTTTGAATTCTCAACCTTCACAACTTTTTCTTCTGGATCATGACATGATTCTTCTTCTACTTATTCTTTTCTTGCATGGGAGGATTCAATATCAACATCATTATCTATCCTTATTCCTTTAGCCACCACTTGTCCTGAGTTTACATTTTTCACCTTACAATCTTTGGACGTGAACACCTCTTCATAGCCTCTGTCACACATTTGACTTATACTGAGAAAATTATGTTTCATATCATCTACAAGCAGATCATCCTGAGAATCTCCTTTGCCATTGCTCAAGCTCACCATCCCTTTATCCTTGATTTTACCTGGTTCATCATTTTCAAAGATCACATTTCCTATTTTTCTTTTTCTTATAGCCAAAAGCTTATCCTTTTCTCTAGTCATGTGCTTGGAACATCCACTGTCTATATTCCAAGATTCCCTTTTTTTTTGAGTTGAAAGTACTAGACCACATTTTTCCCTATCTTTCCTTTTCCATCCGCTGGCCTTTCTAGCTAAGAGCTTTATCCTTGGATCTGCTTTGCAATTCTTCAAATGGCAGTTTGCAGCTTTGTGGCCAAAGTTATGACAGTTATAGCATTCAAGCTCATTGTTCAATAGGTCAAAGTGATTGTTGCAACATTGTGTACTCATTAACTGTTCATTATTTCTTGACCTCCTTAGTTGCATGTCTCTAAAGTTAATTTGACCATTTGCAATCTATGGATGTTTGTTACTTGGCTGTCTCATTCTTTGTTGTGGTAGATATTTATTCCTTGGCTGTCTTGATTTCTTATGTCTAAATCTTAAGGAACAATTTACAGCTTTGTGGCCAAAGTTAGAACAATAGAAACAATATCCATAGAAAAAGAATTTGTACCTGGAAAATGGCTATCTTCTTTGAGCAGGTCGATTTCTTCCATGTTGATGATTTCCTTGAGCAGAGGGTGTATTATTTATTTGTTCTACAGATTCAGTCCTGGCACCTTTTTCTTTACCCCTCCTGGGCGACTGATTATCTTCCTTTGCTTCTCCAAGTTTGTTGTTGTCATTGGTTGTAGATTTGACAAACTTGATAGAGTCTTTGTTTCTTGGTTGACCACTACTTGATCCCTCTTCATAACCCAAACCGGTTTTCAACTTTGGATTCCTTTGTTGATTCATAATGATGGCTAATCCTTCTGAGGCTTTGATACTTGATAGATTTTGATGATACAAAGCTTGAAACTTCTCCAACTCTTTCCTAGTTTTCACTACTTCTTCTTCCAGCTTCACATCTCTCCTTCTTTTCTGATAATTGTTGTTTCATAATGTCTTCAATTTTGTTTTCCTCTTCTAATTCCACTTTTAGTAGGGCAAAGTCTTCATCAAGTTTTTTACTGCCTTTCTTGAACTGTATCAACAATTTTTTTTTCTTTCTCTTCTTAAGTCTGAGTCTGTTAATCTCTTCCAAAGAGCTGATCAACTTTCCTTCCAAGTCAACCACAACTTCTTCATCATTAGAATCACTTCTTGTTCTTTTACTATCATAATCCTCTTTTTCCATAAGCATGAAGTCATTTACCTTATCTTCACAGGAAGAGTCACTATCTTTGTCTTCTGAAGAGTCATCATTGTTTACACATAAACTTTTCTTTTTTCCAAATCTCTTGGGTTTGTACTTCTCTTCTCCTTTAGAGTTATGGTCCTTGTACTTGTGTGGACACTTAGATGCAAAGTGACCTATATTTCCATGGTTAAAACATTTGAAGGGAAACTTTCCTTGGTACTTTCCTGATCCTTTCTTTAGTCTTCTCACAAATTTTTCTTCAATTTCATCAGCCTCAGAATCCTCATTCTTGTCTACTTTAAATGATGCTTCTCTACTGGTAGATTTATCTTTACTAATCCTCATTCCATAACCAATTAGAGTTCATAGGAGTTGATCAATAGACAGAGTATTAATATCATTCAGTTCTTCTACTGTAGAAACTATTGGATTGAATCTATCAGGAAGAGATATTAAGATCTTCTGAACTAGTAATACGTCTTCAATCTTCTCACCAAGACCTTTCATGGAATTCACAAGCTCCTCAAATCTTAAGAAAAAATTATTAACTATCTCATCCTCATTCATCTTTAGTTGTTCAAACTGCAATATGTAGGTTTGAAGCTTGACATCCTTTACCTTCTCATTACCTTCATAGTTGCTAATGAGTTTGTCCCACATTGCTTTGGCAGTTTCTAAGTGCGTAACTTTTACAAATTTTTCTTATGAAAGCCCACTCAGAATAGCATTCATAGCCTTAGTGTTGAAGCTGAATTCTATCTTTTCATATGTTGGCCCTTGAGCAAGTTTTGGGAGATACTTGGTCATGTTTGACCATTTTTGGACCTCGACATCCTGTCGAAGGAGGAGCGCAAGATGATGTGGAGATCAAGGAATATTGGCCCCTTTTTGGGTCTATTTTGGGTTTTTAGGATTATGTAACAGGAATGGGATGTTAGCCCATGGGTTTACCCATGCTTAGGCCTATTTTGTATGTATAAATAGAAAACTAGGAAATGTAAGAAGTAGTTGAAGTTGAATCGACATCTATGTGATGTATGCTAAGTGCAAGTAGGGTTTGTAAGTGCTTCATGCATGACTGTAAGAGACTTGCAGAGCTAAGAGAAAGTGGTTGTAAAATATGGTGGAGTGCTTGGTGTTGTAATGCAAGGAAGAAGGATCTAGAGAGCTGCGTAGATCTTCTATCATTTGTGGAGTAAGGTTTTGATGGCTCTGTGCTTGTAACTGATTGACTGAGGACAATAAAGAAGAAGAGTTGGTGGATGTAGCCCTAGGGTGGGGGTGAACCATGTAAATACGGTGTTTTGTTGCTCTGTGTTTTATCTCGATGTGTTTATATCCTCTTTTGCTAAGTTCTTTGAGATGTTTAGATAGATCTACTTCTTCTTTGTGGTTATGATATGTGAGAATATTAGATCTAATCAAGATAGTCATGCTTAGTGATTGATATGCTCATTTTGATCCATTTATATGCTAAGTGCTTAAATAATGTAGATTAGTGTAAATGTTGTGAAGCTCTATTTTATCAGTGAAGTGAATATTTATTTCATATCGAGTGACTGAAAGTGATAAGTTCTTTATTAAGTGTTGTAATCACAGATATGTGTCCCAGCTAAGGTTGTAGACACTTGAGTCTTGCAACCACCCCTGCCTCTACCTCGGGTGAGACTTCATTTGCTTCGCAGGTGCTTCTGAAAGGGTCGGTTCTTAGGGTTTTGTTGGTGTGTTGTTGTAGAGTTGAACCCCAGGTATGCCCCTGTGCCAACAAATGGTTCCATTGTCGGGACCTGAAACTGTGATTGTTGGGATTTGAAGAAGAATCTTTATTCCAAGATTTGATCTGAAACTCTGAAATATCTGTGCGTAGATCTGTCTCTCTAGTGTGCATTACTCTACTTAAGTTTAGAAGATTTGTGCTGAAGAAAAGAGGTTGTATCTAAAGAAAAGAAGCAAGATCTGAAAGCTTTGTGCTCTAAGAAATATAAAAGTGAGAATTTCTAAGGTAAGATTTGCAAGCCTTGTGCTTTGATAAAGGTAAGAACAGTGGAAAAAATTGAGATCTGCAAGCTCTGTGCTCTGATAAAGGTAAGAATAGTGGAAATTTTTTAGATCTGAAAGCTTTTGTGCTCTGTAAAAGTAAAATTAGTTGAAATTTTTGTTTCTAGAGTATGGATCTAGGTATGTTTAGTCAAATTTGTCCTAGTTTGAAAACTAGGGTACTGACAGATGAAAGAAGATTTGATATTAATAAATCTGACAAGAATAGTGAAAGATATGTTATGCCTATGCATAGAAAGGATATTTGGACTAATAAGTGTATGAAGGATCCTAGAAATAATTTTTTACAAGTTAGCTCCTATGATCCTAGTGCACAGTATAGAAGAGGTTGGGGATCATTTAAAAGAAAGAGAGGATTAACCCTCTGTTACTGTTGCAGAAGACCGGGACATCTTGCGAAGGAATTCCCTACGAAAAGACCTAGTTGTCTTTGTTACAAAGATATGGACCACGAGGTATTGGATTTCCCTAGAATGATTGCTAAGCTTGAAAGAATGAATCTGAACTAGGAAAACCCTAAGGTAGATAAAAAAATAGCAAAACCCCAGAAAGAATCAGAGGTTGTGTTATTAAAATTAAAGGAGACCTTGGATAATCACAGAAACATCAGTTTATTAGAGATCTTCAAGGGAAAAGAGAGAGTAGAAGTGAGAATCATAGACTTCGACATTGACTGTGTTCTGGATAAAGAAACACAGGTGAATATCATGACAGAAAGCACTTGGTAAAACCTAGGAAGGCCTGTTATGATTCCTTCACTAGGAGGAATAGGATTATTCAAAGGAAAGTTGATAACCTTATGTGGGAAGCTCGCTCAGATACTTATGAATGTCAATGGAATTGCGACAGAGGAAGAATTTGAAGTTATTATATTTATTGAGGACAATGCCCCATTTCTAGCTTTGTTAGACAAGACCTAGATTGAGAAAGACAAGATTCGAAGGATAGAAGAAGAAGTTCTAGAACAGAAAAAGAAAGAACTAAGAGATTTCCTGACTAAGAAGATCACACACTTGATGGAAGAAAAGGGAACCATATCGAAGCTATTTAACACCAGAGACCCAGACATCAAAGTTATAAGAACATTAGAAGAACCACTTAAGATTGAAATGCCTATTCCAGATGAAGAAGAAGGGTTACCCTTGAATCTTAGGAAAGAATATCAATGACAAGAAGTAGCTATGCTCACAGAAGATAAGAATCAGAGTAGAGAAGGAAATATCGAGACGAAGCTCACTAGAAAGAAGGCTAGGAAGCTAAGTAAGAAGAGGGATAAGATTGAGAAGTCATAGAAAGTTCCAGAAGGACCCTCGCAGAAAGAAAATTTTAAAAATTGGGGCTTCACCGGGATATCAGAACAACGACACATGGCACTTCTCCATGGCGAAGAAATATAGCCGTTGGAGGATATTATAACTGTTCGACCGATTCTCAAACATGTATAAAGTCATCTATGGCTCACCACCAGACCATTAGACCACTCCCTAATGGATAATGAGGCTTCATACCCGTTGCAAGTGACCCATTATAGAGTTATCTATTTATCCTTCCATGCCATGCAATGAGAATACTTTTGCCAAATGAGAATTTAAGATCACAGACTTATTGCGTTTACCCATTGTTCAATAGGCTCTTACTCTCTATCTTATTACCATGCCTATGTTACTTTCCGAACCTGAGCACGTATGTCTGACGAACTCACCGCAGTTGAAGAATTAGTAACGAAAGTTCTCCTTAACTTAAGGACTGAAAGAGTCATGTCGGAGAGAGGACTTTCTATTGGTCTACAAGAATCATCGATGAGAGGAGTGCAATCCTCCCCATTGACTACCCGAGCAGGACCATCATGGCCCACAAATGAAAAGTGAACCAAGCATAGAGACGATCTTGCAAATGATAAGTTCATTCTGATAATTTTAACAACCTATCTACCACCTTTGAGTGGCGCAATAAATCGAGACAGTGTGCCCAGAGACTTTGAGTACGACTTGGTCACTGCGTACCTCCAAAAGGGGATACGCGCAGTTCACGTAGATCAAGAAAATATAGCAGCGTTGAAGTTTAGCATATTCAACCTCGGTGACAGAAAGGTCTATGGCATGCTCGCCCCTCACAAGTACCTGACCAAAAAAAAAGGAAATAATTCAAAGATAATTCCTCAGTCATGGACCCATAACATCGTGTAGTCCACCCTACTCAACGTCATGAAGATTCCTCACTTCGGACGACACCAGGAGGTGAATGAATGCTTCAAATTCTTGTTCTCTTGTTACCATGGTGGTTATTTGTGGTTGAACCATCGTATCACGTTTAATCTGACATTGATCAATCAGATCACTGGGATTAGCATGAAAGGACTGGATTCACAGGATTTTTACCCCGGAAAGACCACAGAACGAGCACTAGCACAGAGGATCAAAGAGACTTATGATCATGTAGAGAAGGGAATGCGAGGCTACAAGGTAGCCTCTATCTAGAGTGACGTAGTGTGCTTCACCTGTCAATTGATCGCAGGAAATTTAGTCCGCAAGAAGTAACCCACCCAATTCACTGGTTTTGTAGTTGACCTCACAGGGAAGTGCGCAGAGGGCCTACAAATGAATTGGGAGAAGTACCTCGTAAACAAGCTAGAACCAGACTGTAGGGAATTGTAAGACCAAGGATATGAGTTTCACTTCAACTGGCTTCTCATCTTGATCACTTTCATCACATGGGAGATGTCGAAAGGTGCGACCTTCCCAGACATCGAGCCCTTTGAACCTTTGGCCGCAAAGTTCAGTACACTGTGGTACTCTAGTGACATGAACAAGCAATGGAAATTAAATGTCGTATTCCACACTTATTACAATTAGCTGAAGTTATCCATCTAGTCTGAGCCTTGTATGACCCCGAATAATCTCCATAGGTTTCAGCCTTTAATGAAATTTAGTGCAGACTGCCATCTCATTTATATCACAGTGTGCGCTTATGAGCATAAGAAACAAATTCAATTGTACTACAAGATGATGGAGGAAGACTTAGAAGAAATTACCAAGGAATGGTCAGCGGACCTCCTCATCCCAACAAACCCTGCAGAGCTATTTGATATTGGCAGTCCATAAACTGCGCAGGATACACCAGGACCTAGCAAGACGAAGAAGACTAAAAAGGTTCAGGATATAAATAGTACATCAGTAAAGACTGCTTCCATCACGCCAAAGAAAGAAGGTGATGGATAAGAGTTAGAAGAAGTTGAACAGAAGCAAAGAGACGAAGTGGAGTTCCTGAAGAAAAGGAAGGGTTCACCTCCAAAACCTTCTTCCCAGAAGAAATCGAAATCTCCCGTGACCAAAATACAGACTACGCTTACTCCAAATGACTTTAGTTTCATCGTGGAAGCCCTAAATGATGCTTTTCTAGAGATAATAGAGAAAAATGATGCAAAGAAAGAAGATATTTACAATCGAATTGAATTTCAACTCCAAGGAGTGCAACCGACACTACAATTCAGCTGCATAGTCTCCACTACGCCTTTGTCAGTAACAACACCAGAATTGGGAGATGAACCATATCAACTCCATCGAATTGCTACTACAGTTGAAGCTCACCTTCGAAGAGCACATGAAGAAATGGCGCAAGACACCCAGGCTTTGACACAAGTACAAGGTTTCCTTCTAGAGAAATGCAGTGTTGCAGAACGAGAAAAGCTTGCTCTCTAAGCGAAAAGGGATGAAGAAAAAGCGCAACTGCAACAAGGCAAGGAACAGTTGCTAGCAGAGAAACTTGTAGTAAAGGAAGAGGTCAACAGATCACTTCACTCTATGACTGTCATCGAAACCAAGTCATAAGATCAAGTCATGAAGCAAGTAGTACAAATAGAAGAAGTAATCCAGCAGCTAGAGCAACACATCACAGACTTAGAGCAACGCGCAGTACCCGAGACTCCTCAAGATATCAGAGACCAAAGGGAAGCAACTGCCTAGAGCACAGTTGACAGACTGAAAGCTCTTGCTCTGGAATGCAAGCAGTTGAGTAACTGCATCAACCAGACATATGAGAACCTCACCGAAAATCCATAGTTACAAACACTGGAGTTGTAGCTCCAAGAAGCGAAGCAGCATGCAGATACACTACAAGCGCAGCTGAAGTCCCTGTCAGCTGTAGAACGAATGAAGAGGTCTCAACAACAATGCAAAACTCAGTAATAGATCCATATGCTTCAAAGAAAAGTGATGGAAGTCACTCAATGACTTCAACTTGTGCAAGATAAGGCATGTCAGTTGTTTACAAAGGTAGAAAGTCAAGGAGAAGAATTAGAATAGGTTGTCACTGCAATACCGCAACACCTAGAAGGGCCAGTGAATGACACCGTAGTCCAGGAATTCTCTGAACAAGAGGCCAAAACAAAGAAGCAAGTCGAAGCAGCTCGAGCCAAGCTCAAGGCGTTTGAAGCAGAATTGATCAGACCAGAGTGACTCAGGATGAGTCACAAGTGAGTGTTGGGGGCTTGTTGGCCCTTGACCAAGTCTTGGGAGATACTTGGTCATGTTTGACCATTTTTGGACCTAGACAACCTGTCAAAGGAGGAGTTCAAGACGAAGCGAAGATCAAGGAATCTTGGCCCCTTTTTGGGTCCATTTTGGGTTTTTGGGATTATGTAATGGGAATGGGATGTTGACCCATGGGTTTACCCATGCTTAGGCCTATTTTATATGTATAAATAGAAAACTAGGCAATGTAAGAAGTAGTTGAAGTTGAATCGGCATCTATGTGATGTATGCTAAGTGCAAGTAGGGTTTGTAAGTTCTTTCTGCATGACTGTAAGAGACTTGTAGATATAAGTGCAAGTGGCTGTAACAGATGGTGAAATGCTTGGTGTTGTAATGCAAGGAAGAAGGATCTAGTGATTTGAGAAGATCTTCTATTCTCTACGGAGTAATTTTTTTATGGCTTTGTGCTTGTAACCGATTGACTGAAGACAATAAAGAAGAAAAGTTGGTGGACATATCCCCATGGTGGGGGTGAACCATGTAAATATGGTGTTGTGTTGCTCTGTGCTTTATCTCAATGTGTTTATATCCTCTTTTGCTAAGTGCTTTGAGATGTTTAGATAGATCTACTTCTGCTTTGTGGTTATGATATGTGAGAATATTAGATCTGATCAAGATAGTCATGCTTAGTGCTTGATATGCTCATTATGATCCATTTATATGCTAAGTGCTTAAATACTATAGATTAGTGTGAATGCTGCAAAGCTCTGTTTTATCAGCGAAGTGAATAGTGATTTCATATCAACTGACTGACAATGCTAACTACTTAATTAAGTGTTGTAATCACATATTTGTGTCCCAGCTAAGGTTGCAGACACTTGAGTCTTGCAACCACCCCTGCCTCTACCTCGGGTGAGACTTCATCTGCTTCGCAGGTGTTGTCGAAAGGGTCGGTAGTTAGGATTTTGTTGGTGCATTGTTGTAGCATTGAACCCCGGGTCTGCCCCTGTGCCAACATCAGCCTTGGAAGCTAATACAACTGGATTTACATAACCAGTCTCTACCACATCCCATACATCATCACCTAAAGCCATTATGTACGTTCTCATCCTAAATTTCCAAAAGCAAAAGTTTGTTCCATTGAATAGGAGGGCCTTATTGGTTGAAGTTCCTCCATGGCTAGTCATGTTTAAGNGGGGGGGGGGGGGTGAATCAACTGTTACCGTGCTTAAACAAATATACTTATTTTAAACTATTTACAGAGCACTCAATGACAATCACAATAATTCAGGGAGGTAAGCAATAGAATATTCAACATCAATCACACACATGAAATATATAGAGACAAATATTTCCTGAGGAAACCATAAAGGGAAAAACCTCTTCTTCTTGATATGATAAGTAATCTTTATTTTCTGTAAATTATCATTCTTATGAGAACCAACACATTGTGAGGCTACCACCTCTGTTTTGCAGGTTGCAACTTGCTGAGAGAACCAACTCTCTGGTTTCTCTAGCACCCACTAGAAGGAAGCACCAACTCCCTGGTTTCTCTAGAACCCACTAGAAGGAAGCACCAACTCCCTAATTGTTCCAGCACCAACTAGATAGAAGCACCAACTTCCATTCACACAGGCACCGACCTGTATAACAGAGAACAATATTTCTCCCTTCCACCACTCTGCCACCCTGGTTTTTCTGGCAACCAGATGGAAGCTACAACTCCCTATATACAAGAACCTACTTCAAACTCTGAGGACACCAATCCTCCCTAGCACCTCCCTAGCACCCTGAAATATAATATTTTCTTTTTACCACTTTATCACAGTGATACAACATTTACGTATGGCTTACCAATCTCATTATTGTTTTGCTACACTTCTCTACTCTACCTACATCAGTGTCTCTCTCCTCGTGTCTGTTGCGGTTTATGTTCTTCTCTCAAATATGCATTTATGTTCCTTTATTCTTTTTTGCTTTAGCTCCTTCACACTACATGCTTCTACCCACATGAATCATTCACAACGGCCGCACAATCTCTTCTTTGTTCTCCATTTTTATATTGTTTATGCACCAACTACATCCTCTGCACAATGCCTCTGCATGCTCTTTATAGTGTCATTGTTCTTCCCCTTCTGGTTGTTTACTACATCTCTTCCTCATAGCTACATAGCTAACTCACAGTGATCTTTCACTTCTCTATTCTGCATGATTTTGTCATGTCAAGTCCTCTGCCTGATCATCATGGAAACTCCTCATCATCCCTGGCAGTTAGCTCCATGCGTTCATCGTCACTATATGTTATGCTAAGATTCCTTAGCTTCTCTAGCAATCAAGACTCTTTGTCTTCTCTGTCAGTTACAATCAGTCAACTATGGCTTCTTTGGCTTCTAAGCCCCTTCCTTCACGTGAACAATGGCGGTGACCAAGCTCTTATCCAAAAGGCACTTCCCGATTTCTATCTAGTGAGCATTGGCTCTATTTCACGATATGAACTTGGGCAATGAGCTTCATGTGACCAACACGATTGTGGGCAAGTACAAAGGTGGTTTAGACCAAACTTCTTTTCACCCTGCAATTCACCACAAGCCTCCACTCATCTTTTCTCCAAAACCGTGGTTTCAATTACGGCTCGCTTACGAAAAATGAAGTCCCATTCATGTTCTAGCCCTACAATGCAGCATGGCCATCGATCTCATGATCTTGATGGTGCTCTTGAATAGACATTTCATATCTATCCTCTCAAGTCTTCGAACCAGACCTCTCCTTCCTCCATCAACGATTGAGATTTGCTTCATGATCCGGGATTTGGGAGTTTCAAGTCTTAAACCTTGTTGTTGTTGACTAGATATCTTCCACAATGGAAGATCTGTTGAAAATTGTCCTCTTCAATCGACGGCTCTACCTTCTTTCCTTTGTCCACGCATGATCCTTAGTCTCAACGATCATATGACATGTGTACTTGCTGACGTGGTTTCCCATATGTCCTTTGAAGATGTGGTCTTCCACATTTCCTTGAAGACGATATTTGTTGACATAATCTGCTAATGTAGATCTCCCTGATCTAACGGTCATTGTCTGATCTCCAATCCGATGGTTGACGGAACTTCACATTCCAGAGATTTCAAATCTCAAACTTTCATGAGTGTAAACTCCTTGAATCTTTATATCCAGAGTGAATGTTGTTCATTCGATCAGTATCTTAGATCGACGACTCGATCTTTCTGTGATGCATCTTTGATACCATATCACGTCCTTCCACTCTATATTGATCCGACGGCTGACGAAACTTCACATTCCGGAGATTTCAAATATCAAACTTTCCTGAGTGTAAACTCCTTACATCTTTATATCCGGAGTGAATGTTGTTCGTTCGATCAACATCTTAGATCGACGACTCGATCTTTCTGCGATGCAATTTTTATACCTTACCCTGTCCTTCCACTCGAAATTGATCTGATGGCTGACAAAACTTCGCATTCCAGAGATTTCAAATATCAAACTTTCATTTCTTCCATACGACAATCTCCCGAAGTTGATGATCTACAGACACCTATCTCCCTAATTCTACGATCAGGATCTCCTCCGCGAGTCTGGCATTCGGGACTTTCAATTCTCAAAATTTCCTTGCTCCCAGAGCATTTCACCTAGATTCCATGATCCAACGATGTGTGTCCCTCTTATATCAATGGTTGAGATCTCCTTCATGTCTCTGGACTTCGAATATTTAAATTCTCAAACTCTCGTTCATCCTTCCTTTACTTTTTCTCGGATTTGACAATCCACTAACGCATGTCCTCTTTAATCCAAAAGCTATCCTCCGCTCCGGGACTTTTTCCTTTGGGGCTTTGGGTCTTTGGGTGAGTACTAGTGGTAAAATTCCTGAAGAAAAACTCCCAGAGTGACGTAAATATTGTGTCACTAAATGACATGTCATGATCCGAGTAGCTTCCACGTGTCACTCAGATTTGTGATTTCCACGTACCTGAAATTTCG
This sequence comes from Picea engelmannii, assembly GCA_009831015.1. NCBI lineage: Eukaryota > Viridiplantae > Streptophyta > Pinopsida > Pinales > Pinaceae > Picea > Picea engelmannii. The sequence continues at coordinate 324,172 of ML787528.1, read as the reverse complement.
AATCAACTTGACACTTGTCATTATTTTATTGTGCCATTTGTCCTTGTTGACATATTTTACTGACATGGTTTTCCACATGTCCTTCTCGAATCAACGGTCCTTGTTCTCCCTTTGATCGATGACTGTGATCAAATCGTGACTTCGTGTGTTGGGTGTTTGTTATCCACATTTTTGGTCATCAAAGGTGATGTCATGATAGTGTCATGATAATGGAAAATCAAACTCTTCACTAAGAACATTTTCTTGAGAAAGGTTACACTTGTCAGCTTCCAGAAATCATATTTTAAAGATAGTTCGCAGGCTGCATATATACTCTCCTGTGAGAATGATTCATTCCCATAGGCTGAATTCAGCTAGGGTGCGAACTTCTCGCACTGTACTCATGGTTAGGGTGTGAACATGTTTCTAAAGAAGGAAAATGGATAAGTTCTTGATCCCTCTAGAAGGAATCTTCTAGAAGGGTGAGTTGGCTTTCGAATGGTTGGCAAAGTACTGACTTTCCAGATATCTTGGGATCATTCTCTATCCAAGTAACTAAACTATCTTCTCCTATATATTGAGGAGATTGCTCATGGAAAGGGTTAACAATAAGAATCAGAAGCAAGCTAGCAAGATATTGATTGGAGAATTAGTGCAAGACTGTATGGAGGACTGATGCTACAGCAGCAAGAGACAACAGCAAAGTCATCATATGTGGTTGATTTTCTTCATGCATGAGCAAGTGTGTGTGTCAGAGCTAGGAGCCATCGAAAGGAAACCTACGACATCAAGGCTCAGGTTGTAAGTTTCATTTTAAATTAATTCAATACAGTAATATGTCCCTTTCCCATAAAGATGATGTCACTTTATTACATAATTCCTTGATCATACGTATAGACTAGTCATTGAATATATTAATTTGCCTTTACTTCGATTGGTTCGTTCTGTCGTGATTGGAACGGGATGAGAGAATTGGAGCAAAGCTTGGAACAACAGAGATATAAGGAAAGCATTCATAAGGTATGTCCACAATCCTTACCTCTTAGTTCATTCAATAGGCTAGATCTAGGGAAAGAGTATTATTCTGTCCTGTTTTGTTCTAGATACCAGGTGGATCTAGGGAGGTTGGTTTGTGTCCGCACTCATAGACTTATCCTGAAACAAAATTGGCGACCACACTGGGGACATCCCTTTTTTCTTGATGGTTTTTTGAATTTTCTGTGGCCATTTGCTCTGCTTGCCTTGTTCTCTTGATTTGACAGTCTCTAAGTCCTCAGGATACCCTGAGAGACCTTCTGGGTCTAAAAGTCAATTTGGATTTTGCTTGATTTTTTTAAATTTTCATTAGTTTCAGGGATTCTCGCACTGTGCCCATTAGCAGCCTATGAGAACCACTGAAGTTCGCACTCTGCTTATATGTTTCAGTGCGAATAGTTCGCAAGCTGCATCAAGGTGGCCTGCGGGAATCATAATTTCTCGCACTGTGCTCAACACTGGCCTGCGAACATTTTTGTGAAATTTTTGAATTCAAGTTTTAACCCTGTCAATAGCTCATATATGTTGATTTACACCTCTCTGGCTTGTTGAATCAGTGACTTACATTTCTTTTGATTTAATTTGCTTGTTGGATCTGATCTAGGTTCTCTAGGCTTTTTCTTCCTTTGGTCACTTGACTTTCATCCTTTGGCTTTTATTGTCATTTTCTTCTCTCTGATTTCTTGAGTTGAGTGTGTCTGACTGGCTGAGAACCAGAGATTGGTTGAAAGTTGAGTGTTTGGTGTTTTTCTTGTGCTTGTTGGTCCAAAAGGACAATTTTCATTTGCATTTGAGAAGCTCCTTGGTTTGCTTTTGTTTTTGCTTCCATTGAAAGTATTGGATTGGGTTGTTTGTTTGGGTGTTTATAATTTGGTTTTCTTTTCTCATTCATTAGAGTTCTTCTTGGAAAGTGAACTGCATGTTTTCTTTCAAGATTTTTTGTTTTTCCTTTGAAACACCATTGAAAATCAAAATTGTAGAGTATTGAAGTGTTGAAAAAGACATCTAGACATTGTTCATTGATGCATGATTATTTGTATTGGCATCTGAAAGGAAATTGAGCATTGCATTTGCATTGTAGTATCGAGTTTGATTCAAAAATTGTTCTCTCTCTCCCATAACTAGGATTCATCGAATGAAAAGATTATATTTCATCATATCCTTGCATTATTTGGGTCAGAGTCACACATCATGAGTTTCACTTGCGTTGCCTTTGAGTAAACAACAGCCATTAAAAACATTGCGTAATATTAAAATTGATCTAGTAACTCTTTTCTAGGGCTCTTTTACACCAACATTTAGCTAGGCTAGTGCTTTGGAGTAGGAAGAGAGATACACTCTCCAAAATCTGAAAAACACACAATAGTATCTTGAGTTAGGAAGTGTAAAATTCCATTGGCTGCATATTGTCCTGGGAAGCCCTTCTAACACAAGGGTCAAGCATTAGGTCGCATTGGTGTTGGAAGAGATACTAACCTGCTTTGTTGACATCGGTGTAGAGATTGCACGTATTATGGGGGTCACTCCAAGGTATACCCACAATTATGAGTGGAAGCCTTTGAGTTGATTTCGGGCTAGATACCCTACCTTTGCATGTGGATCAGACTGACGACTATTTTCCCAGGTAGTACTATTGTATGTGGTAACCTTAGTGGCTTTTCTCTCTAGGTTCTTACCCAAGGTGACTGTGGAGGGGAAAGTCTTCACGGTACCTAGAATCGACGTTGATCAAACTCACTCGGGCTCCTTGGAGGGTATACCCACGATTATGTGTGGCAGCTTGCACCAGGGCGTAAGTCTGTTAAGCAGGTCATCAACGTAACTTTTCCACCTTATCCCCACCCCTTCTCATCTTGTTGTTGCGACGTTGGATTTCATCACCAACTAGTGGCTTCGATATTAGAAGGTATTGTTTGCTTGGTGATTGCTTCTAGATTTTTGTTTACTAGGGTGTGATGATTGTTTCTCAAAGTTGACCATAGGATTTTCGTTGGGGAGTTTGTTACTTATTTACAATTTCTCCCCCGCGATGTTCACGTAGGATGCAAGGTTTGTCTCCGGAACATCTGGAAGCTTCACAACCTTTGCACACAACAACACCTGAGGGTACCCCTGACGACTCTCCTCGTCCAGGTGAAATCCCTCTTGTTACTCTACCACACGTGGACATAAGTGACATCCCAGAAGTCTTTACACCACCTCCACAAGTCGAGACCACTGATCCTCTTGCGGAATTTCGAATTACCAATACTATAGAGGACTATCGCATTCGTTGTGGTGAACGACCTTCAGGACGATTTCATCTTTCTCAAGAAACTCTTGCTATATCTTCTGAATCAATTGTTGGGCCTTCTCACGGTGTAGTAGGTCAAGATCCTTCTTGGTCAGGTGATTTCCGACGAGTCTTATTTGGTACTGAATCCCCTGTCTACGAAATCATCAACCCTCCTATGTCTCCTGAACCAGAAACTGCACCAGAGACTACCACTTATCATTTTATTCTCCCTCCCGAGATGGCCCATCTCGCTATTACTTCAAATTTCCAAACCACGATTCCGGCAACCACTCTTGCCCCTATTAATACCCAGAAAACTCCTGAGGCTAATCCGAATATACCTCCTGGTTACCATGCGTTGAATCCTATGTTGAATGTTTCGCATCCAAAATCGCCACAAACTCCAACTGGTTCTCTAGGTGGTCCTCAGTTTCCTGGGCATCCTATTCCTGGTTTCATCCCGACACTCCCTTAGTTTCCTACTAGTAATCCTAATGCTGGTAGCATTATTCTGACCATTGCACCTAATGTACAAATTCCTGTTGGTGGCCAGGGTAGTACGTTTCCTTTTCCCAGACAAACCGCAAATACTGCACAACCTACAGTTGGTACACAACTTCTGGGTGGGACTATCCCTTTGGTAGGGGGACTGACCTCACCACTAGGACCAAACATACCTCCTGCATTGGCTCAGTATTGGAATCAACTTATGCAAAAATTTCCTCAAAATGTTGGGGGGCAACAAGTTGTCCCTACCACAGGCCAACCATATCCAGGGGTGACTAATCCTATCTAGGGTTCTGGTCCAACTACTCAGGTTCAAACTCAAGGTCAAAATCCTTGGGGTTACTATCCTATTCAACCACCACAGGGCCAGCCAAGATCTTCTCTCTGGGGGTAGACTGCATACGGTCCCACTGGTCTACCAACAAGGCTTCCGCCCCAAAGTCACCAGTATCCACAAGTGAATTGGCAGTTGCCTTTTCTTTCTACTTTGGATCTGCCAGATTTGTCTAGGATTCTTAATGATCCTATTCGTCACTCTCCCTAATGGCCTGCTATTACTGCAAAGCTTCCATCGGACATTCCAAAATTCGATGGGAAGGTGGGAGAAGACCCGAATAATCATGTCATGACTTTCCATTTGTGGTGTTCATCTAACTCGTTGATGGACGACTCCATTAGATTGCGTCTTTTTCAACGAACTCTTATAGGTGTTGCTGTAAAGTGGTACATTGAATTACCACGAGGTTTCTTTTCGGATTTCAACACCCTCGCAATGGCCTTTCTAACTCATTACCAGTTACCGATCCATTACGATACCGGAATTGAGATTTTAACCTCCTTCAAACAAAGAATGAGAACTCATATATCTGATCATATTCATGAGTGGCGACGGAGGAGACGTCTCATCAAACTTGAGCTTCCTGATCAGTTACTGGCAGAATGGTTTACCAAGTCTTTTGTAAACAAAATCGGTAAAGACATTGCTATGGGCGGTGTTGTCACCGAAGAGCATGCTATTAGTCGTGCTTAGTATTTGGATCTCATTTATTCGCAAACGGGAACCTTGTATGATTTACTACCTGATTTACCTTGTCCTGGTACTTCTACCTCTTCTACACCTCCAGCTGCCTCACATGCAGCTGATGGTGTGATTGGTTCCACTCATAGCCACTCACATTCTGTTTCATCTACAACCCCAAAATCCAATTCTTATAATGTTCAAAGTGCTCCGTCTCCTGCTCCTCCCCCTGGTAAAACCTCGGAAGTGAACGTTGTTCAATCTACACCGGCCGGTAAGACTAAGTCTAGGAAAGGGAGAGGCAAGAATAAGGAGGGTAAAAACAATAATCCTAATAAGAAAACCAAATCACCTCCTGTTGATGACTGAGATAAACGCAAGCCACACTATCCTTGCCTTATCTGTGGTGACGATCACTACACAAAGGATTGTCCAAGACGTGCCGAGGTCAACAAGTTCCTTCAAGGAACACCGAAACCTTCTACACCAGCAGTCTTGTCTCAACCTTTCCCGTCTCAACAACAGGCTTCATTGGTCATCCATGACCAACCATCTACCTCTACACAGTCCTATGTTTTGATGTGCACTGGTGATTCTACGAAGAACAATGTTACACTTACCACTAGAGCTAAAGACTATACTCCTTCTAAGGAGAAAGTTGACGACTTACCTCCCGATTTGGTTCAGCCTTCTCCACCAAATCCACCTACGAATGGTCCTCTTCATATCGAACGACCGAGTCTTGATATAGTTTTACGACCTCCAAAAGGTGTCGTTAAGAAGTCAGCATTCAATCCTCATGCTCGGGCAGCCTAGAACTATAGCATTGTCGAAGATCTTTCCCAAGCACCCTCAGCAATGTCTTCCCTCGAAGTCCTTCAGTCTTGTCCTGCACAGCGAAGGGCTCTATTGAAATCCATAGGTGGAATTGATCCTACGGACTCAAATTTGATAGTCTTTAACTTGGAAGATCATATTCCAAGGTTACCTCCACAGCTTGCATTTCAGATATAGGTTGTGGTCGCCGACAAGAGCATTTGTCGGACGGTCATTGATGAAGGTGCCTCTACATGCGTAATGTCTTTTTCTTGTTGGAAAGCCATTGGCTCTCCCCCGTTAATGGAATCACAAAACACTTTGCGAGCCTTCAATGGCTCCGATTTTAAGCCATATGGTGTTCTTCTTTCATTGCCTATTACTCTAGAAGGTATGACCGTCTAGGTGGAAGTGGAGGTTTTCGATACTCCCCTAGATTATAATCTTCTACTTGGACGAAGTTGGGTCGATTCTATGCGTGATGTCGTGTCAACCCTTTTTCGTGTCCTACGTTTTCCTCACCAGGGCAAAGTGGTCACGTTTGATCAACTTGATTTCTTTAATGCTGATACTCGCACGGGCAACGTGTCATTCATAGCAAACACCCCACCAGGTTATGAGAATGTTGATGTCGGTCTTTTAAAAGATTCATCGTTAATGGGTACTTTTCCCATACCACCACCGCCCGATATTCCACGCCCGTCAGTTGCATCTATTAACATGATCTCTATTGTACCTCATGAACTTCCAGTGTCTGCCAACCCTTGGATAGTCCCTGATCCTGGAGATCATGTTCGTTTCGGCGACGTTATGCCGTTAATTCCGGTTGAGTTCGCTTACCAAGCTATTCAATCGGCAACCCCTACCACTTCTTCTTGTGAGGATTTGTCTCCTGATCCTTTCTGCGTTTTTTTTCCAACTGACGAGATGATCATGTCTATATTGGATGACAATCCTTGGGACGATGGACATCATCGTTCCATACCTTTTCTGGAACAACAGACTCTGGAGAACTATGAATGGATTTCGACTTCGTTGACCGTTGCTATTATTATGACCGTTCCTGGATCTACACGAGATGTGTTTGTAGAAGGGAACCTTAGTAACATTTCTCCCAAGATACCCATAGATATTTCAGTGAAACCTGGAATCATCGAGAACGTTCATATTGGAGCTTCGTGTTCTCCCGATGAAATTGTCACCTATACTTCCTTGTTTAAATAATTTCGTGACATTTTTGCTTGGAGTTACGAAGAGATGTCGGGTATTGACCCTTCTATTGTGGTCCATGAAATTAAGACATACCCTAGAGCCAAGACAGTTAGGCAACGCCTCCGTCCTATCCATCCATGTAAAGTGGCAGCCATTAAACTCGAAGTTGAAAAACTCCTTAAAGCTGGTTTTATTTATCCTATGGCATTGACAGAATGGGTGTCCAACCCAGTACCGATTGATAAAAAGGGTGGTAGTATACGCGTTTGTGTTGATTATCGGGATATCAACAAAGCTTGTCCAAAGGACAATTTTCCAACCCCTTTCATTGACCAGATCATCGATGACTGTGCCGGTAGTGAAATATTTTCCCTCATGGATGGATTTTATGGCTATAATCAAATCAATATCGCTCCTGAGGACCAACATAAAATGGATTTTATTTGTCCATGGGGTACTTTAGCCTACAGGAAACTCCCTTTCGGTCTAAAGAACGCAGGTGCTAAGTTCCAATGTGCTATGTCTTACGCATTTCACGATATCAAGCATATTGTTCAACCTTATCTGGACGATTTTACGACTCACTCTTTACGTAGGGCCGATCACCCTAATCATCTCCGAGCGATTTTTGTTCGTTGTTGATTCTATCGCATTCGCCTAAACCCTTATAAATGTGTTTTTTGCATAGAATCTGGCCGTCTCCTTGGTTTCATTGTTTCACGCCATGGGATCCGGGTTGATCCTATCAAGGTCAAGGCAATTCTTAATCTACCTCATCCTTCTTCTTTACGCCAGTTACAAAGTTTGCAAGGGAAAGCAAACTTTCTTCGTCGGTTCATCCCGAATTACGTCGAGATTACTCGAGGTTTCACACGTCTTTTAAAGAAAGATTCAGAGTTTGTCTGGGATAAGGTTGCTAACAACGCCTTTGAAACTTTAAAGTTGTCCCTCACCAAAGCTCCTCTTCTTTTCCCTCCGGATTATAGTCGAGATTACTTTCTTTATTTAGCTGCGTCCGAGTATACTATTGGTATGGTCCTCATTCAGGAGGATGATAACCACGATGAACATGTTATCTATTACTTGAGTATAAGTTTATCATCCACAGAAATCAAGTACCAACATGTTGAAAAGCTGGCCTTGGCTGCTGTTCAAGCAGTCCAACGTTTTCGTCACTATATTCTCTCCAGGAAGACTACGGTGATTTCACACTATAACCCCATGCAACACATATTGACACGCCAATTGCTGGGGGGAAAGTACTCCAAATGGATTGTTATTCTCCAGGAGTTCGATTTGGAGTTTGATCATGCCACGTCGAAGAAATCTCTAGTTTTCGCTGAGTTAATTTGTGATTTTCCCCACGCTACCATGGAAAAGGTAACAGTTGATTCGTTACCTAACGAGTCACTTTTCCTTATTAGTACCGACGATATTTGGTACAGAGATATCATTATATATCTCCAAACTCAAACTTTCCAGCCTGCCTTGTCCAGTAATGAACGACGTCGTGTTCGTTATCAAGAACGTCATTATATTATCCTTGGCGATGCTCTTTACTGTCGAGGCATTGATTCTATCTTCCAGCGTTGTTTGACTTTTGAAGAAGCCAAGAGAGTTTTGAATGACTGCCATTCCGGAGCATGTGGTGGTCATATGTCTGGGTATGTTACTGCCCAGAAAATCTTACGTGCAGGTTATTTTTGGCCTTCCTTGTTTCATGACTGCATTATTGTTGTTCAGAAGTGTCATGCCTGCCAGACCTATAATCAGAATATTCGGTCGCATCCTGCTCCACTTCATCCTGTAGTCTCCGTAGGTCCATTTTCTAAATGGGGCATCGACTTCATGACATGTCACCCTCACTCGGCTGGGGGGCATGGTTATATTATCGTAGCTATTGATTATTTCACTAAATGGGCCGAGGCGATATCGGCATTCGATAATACTGGGAAGACTGCAGCCTTATTCCTTTTCAACCATGTCATTACTCGTTTTGGTGTTCCTCAGGCTATCGTTACCGATCACGGTAGTCATTTTAGAAATAATATGATGACTGAACTTACAGAAAAGTTGGGCCTTCGTCATGATAGCTCAACACCCTATTATCCACAGGCCAATGGCCAGGTCGATTCCATCAATAAGGTTCTCATCACTATGATTCAACGAATGATAGGAATCCATAAAACCAATTGGCACAAAATATTATTTTCAGTATTGTGGGCATATCGGACATCTGTTAAGTCTGCCACGAGATTTACACCTTTTTGATTAGTTTATGGCATGGAAGCCATTATGTCGATAGAATGTGAGATTCCGTCTTTGAAACTAGTTGTAGAACTCTTACCAAATACTTCTGCCGAAGAAGAATGTCTGTTGTATATAATTCAAATAGACGAGACTCGCCGTGATGCTACTCTTGTATTAGAAGCCCAGAAGAAACGTGTTAAGGCACAGTATGACAAGCATGTCAAACCTCGTGTCTTCTCTGAAGGAGATCTTGTTCTTCTATATGAACAAGATAAAGATGTCTTAGGAGCTGGGAAATTCGAACCAATGTGGCATGGGCCTTACATTGTTAGTAAAGTTTTGGCAAAGGGGGCATATAAGCTCGTGGATTATGATGGGGTACCTTTGAGTGAACCCAGAAATGGGTTGTACTTGAAGAAGTACTATGCATGAGTCATTTGTGCATGAAGTACTTGTATTTTTATGTATCATACTGAGTGTGTGTGATTACTTTTATCTTTGAGTTTGACGTTATTTGGTCTCTACTCTTACGATTACGTTATGTTTGATTGTCAGATGTCGGAGTATTTTCTACCTTATATTGGCTTCGCTGACGGTGCTAGCCGTAGTACTCAAAACCTAGCTTCCGCTGTGTGGGCTATCTATGCCCCAACAAACGAGCTTATATCTTTACGAGGTGTATGTCTTGGGCGGGCAACCAACAACATCACAGAGTATAGCGCCATGATTGAGTTATTGGTTGATGCTATCTCTCTTGGAATTCGTCGTTTGGTTGTGCGACTTGACTCGTATCTAGTGGTGCTACAGCTAAGTAATGTCTATTCTATTCGAAGTGCTACATTATTAAGAGTATATTTGTGAATTCGCCTCTTGGAAAGACATTTTGATCATATAGAATATCAACACATTCTGAGAAGTCTTAATACATTGACAGATGCTTTAGCTAATTATGTATTGGATAGGCATTTAAATCACTTATAAATTAAACACATTAAAATGTACACAAATGTAAAGTAATCCGGTAGAAACCATGTATATATATAATGATCAAAGTTTGTTTTTACAAAATGAGTCCGAAGACCAAAATATCAAAAAAGGAAGCTCGTGGATTCTACATAATGATATCATGACATCAATGATGTTCACGATAGCATGCTAAGGTCCTGGCTACCCTGCGGAGAAAACGACCCATAGAGGCAGAGACTCCCATGGTGTGACGCTGATCACGTCGTGGGATCTCCTCCAGAGGCATATCTGGAACATCGACCATCAATCCCTCTAAGTTTTTCTCCACTGTAAGATAGTCCTCGGCATACTGGGGGACTGGAACTATTGCTTCTCCTCGGCGCTGAATAAGAGAACTACCAACTGGTCTATATGCCCCAACATCTATGTTATCAATACAAATTTGGTGTTAGTCTTCGAGTGAAATTACAAAACCAAAAACATTTAATATGATGAAAATACAAAAACATCTAAAAAGTTAAAAAGTTGGTGTACTTCTTACCAATATTTCCCCACTGTGCGTCTTCAGGAAGGGCAAGGTCAGGATCACCGCGAAAGTCCAAGCCAGCATACGCATAATCCTCTATCATCAAAACCTGACCTTGGAGCCAGTCGAAGAAACGATCGTCATACCTGACGATAGGTCCTGTCACATGCCTAGCCATGAGTTGGCACCATCGTAGCATCCGTGGATCCCTGGGACCCGGAAAGTGCCAATCAGCCTGAAGCCTATACACTGGGACTCTCTCACAGGAGAATGACACTAGCAATGATCCATAACCAAACTGTTTTAAATCTCCATGCCTGCTTTTGGTCAGTTGTTTCTTGAGGTTGCGTAACACTGCATCAGCCCAGTTGAAAACCCAGGGCTCAAGACACTCGAGGGCATACTGAAAGTAGCTCTGTAGAGCCATATGTGGGGCAGAACTACCTGCCATTCGAGCTATAGTAAAGAGAATGGTACGGAGAGTGATATCAGTCACTCCCCAAATGGCCACTTTTCCCTTTTGTCTTTCAGCCTCTGGCACGCAATACTCTCGGCAATACTCACTCATTTTCATACTGCCTCTGCGGCTACCATTGAAACTGACATGAGAACCCCGTCTTGACAACCCATTCAAGAAATAGATATCCTCAATATCAATCGTCAATGTATGGGCACTGACATTAAAGACCTGCTGATCTGGATCCCACATCCGGACTAAATGTTCCAACAAACGAACTTGGGCTCTCATGCCCGGTATGCGGAAATACTTTAGGAGACTGCAATCTCTTAAAGCGGCAATGGTTTGAGGGTGATTTTCGGCGGTGGAATTATCATCCTCATGTTCCCTTTCTCTCCATTCGAGCACCATTGTGATGGTTATTAACCTGCATGGCAATCATGTGAAGATAGTTAATGATCTAAAAACATGAGAAAAATTGGTTTTATTGACTAAATATTATAAAAATTTTGGGCTCTGCTCTGTTCGCAGGCAACTTATAGCGCACAGTGCAAACTTCTCGCACTGTAGATTAAGCCCACCTGCGGGAATGAAGACTTCTCGCAGGCCCTATATGGGCAGCCTGCGAGAATCCTCATTCACACATAGGGTTTCAATAAATCACTTAAAACCTGAAATTTAGCCACTAAAATCATGAAATTAAACCATGAAAAGCTAGGTAATTGAGCACTTACCAATCTGATCCAGACGGTTCGTGAAATGACGCCCCGAAGCTCCTGAAAATCGACAGTGAAGATGGGAGGTAAAATGGAGGTTTTTGCACTAAAATGGTAAATGGGTAAAACAATATGGTAAAAATGAATTGTAAATTTGTTTTATTTACTTTTTACCATAATGAAAGTGGGTTTTTTCATGTTTATTCATTATTTTTTCCCATTTTACCCTAATTACTAATACGAAAGTGAGTAAAATGACTTGTAGGCACCTAATGAGACGATTATGGACCCAAAAACTTTTGAAGTGTGGTGTGTTTTTGTTTGGTTTTCTATGGTTTTGATAAAAACCTCAAGTGCCTTTTATCCGTTCTAGCACTTGCGAAAAACCTAGAACATGATCGAGCATTGTTTTATCTCTTTTCCGGGCTCGATGTGGTTACACGAAAAAGGAACCCCCCTGGAGTTAACTTTAAGCTCTTTTCACGACTCCATAAACATGAAAAGATTGCCGAGCAACCTTGCTATTTTCGCGCTAGTTAAAGTATTTGAACTTACGCGTCCTTCGAGCGATAGTTTAACCCTTTTTCGGTCTCGTTGGACTATTGTACGAAAAAGGCACTGAGAGAGATCTCTTTTAAGTTTTTTTCCAAACTCTATAATCCTAAAAAGCCTTCGAGTTTTCTATCTCTGGACTCGTTAAACAAACATTGACAGACCCGTGATGGGACCGAACCACTCCTTCCTAGGGTTCGTTGAAAATACTCCGAGGGACTCGTCCGAAGGATGAGCTTATATCAACAAGCATATGTGATCCTCTTCAAGCTTGCGTAAAAATAAAGAGGTACTTGTCAGAAATGGTGGGGGAAAATTTGGGAAAGGGATATGTTTCATCTTTGTGTTAATTGGCAGTAAGTGTCGCTCTTGAACATGACACCCCCTATTCATCATTTGAAGCCGGTTTGGGAAATCCATTTGTCTCTCATTCGATTTGATTACAAGGTCCTTCCATGTGTCATCTTTGAGTCAATGCTGCCAAATCATTGGTCGTGTCATCCATATGTTCAAGAGTTGTCCATCTGAAACTTCTATTTAAGTCAGCCATTTGCAGTTATCCTTTCACTTTGTGTCGGCCTTCCTTGTGTCCAAAGTCCAATTGCCACATACTCTGTTTCACTTTCAAACTCTGTTACTCATTTCGTGTCACTGATGGGGGATACATCAAGGCCCTCCTGTGACGAGTCTTGTTCCATCGACATCAGCACATTACCCAGAATTAAGACTTAGAAATTATTCAGTACCTTGGAGCTTGCATGCCTCAATGGCAAGTTTCTCGCTTTCGACAGGGGGTTTACATCATTGACCCCTGATCGAGAGATTCCGTCGGATGTTCGACATCAACTCATTTATTCATAGTCGATGGATTGTACTATAGTACCTTGGGAGTCATCGACATCAATGGTGATTTTCCTCGCACTTGTTAACGGTATACATCAATGACCGGTAATCAAGTGGTTTCTACCATGTTCGACTTCGACACATGTAATCACATGGTCAGATTCGTACTTTGGGTGTTGGGATTGAAGACCCTAGATGTTGTCTTTTCATCCAGGTTGTGATGGAGTATGTATGTTTTGCGACACATAGATCCACTGTGTATGTTTCGTCGCTATGTCGTCTTGATTAAATATTTGTCGCACAGATCCACAGTGTATTCAGGTGGCTGTGTTATATTATGACTGCATGGATCCATAGTGTATGATTGGTGGCCATGACCTTTGTTTTTTGATGTCATCAGTCTGTGATCTGAGTATGGGAATGCCTACTTTAGAATTGGTATATATGATATTCTGTTGATGCTTAGTTGTTTGCAGGTCTTCGATTAGATGTGCTTTTGGTTCTTGACACACACATGTAGCTTACAAAGTCTATCGACTGTCACTAGTTCCACTCTCAGACTTTGGGGGGCATTTTGTTATCCACATTTTTGGTCATCAAAGGTGATGTCATGATAGTGTCATGATAATGGAAAATCAAACTCTTCACTAAGAAAATTTTCCTGAGAAAGGTTACACTTGTCAGCTTCCAGAAATCATATTTTAAAGATAGTTCGCAGGCTGCATATATACTCTCTTGCGAGAATGATTCATTCCCGCAAGCTGAATTCAGATAGGGTGCGAACTTCTCACACTGTACTCATGGTTAGGGTGTGAACATGTTTCTAAAGGAGGAAAATGGATAAGTTCTTGATCCTTCTAGAAGGAATCTTCTAGAAGGGTGAGTTGGCTTTCGAATGGTTGGCAAAGTACTGACTTTCCAGATATCTTGGGATCATTCTCTATCCAAGTAACTAAACTATCTTCTCCTATATATTGAGGAGATTTCTCATGGAAAGGGTTAACAATAAGAATCAGAAGCAAGCTAGAAAGAGATTGATTGGAGAATTAGTGCAAGACTGTATGGAGGACTGATGCTACAGCAGCAAGAGACAACAGCAAAGTCATCATATGTGGTTGATTTTCTTCATGCATGAGCAAGTGTGTGTGTCAGAGCTAGGAGCCATCGAAAGGAAACCTACGGCATCAAGGATCAGGTTGTAAGTTTCAATTTCAATTAATTCAATACAGTAATATGTCCCTTTCCCATAAAGATGATGTCACTTTATTACATAATTCCTTGATCATATGTATAGACTAGTCATTGAATATATTAATTTGCCTTTACTTCGATTGGTTCGTTCTGTCGTGATTGGAATGGGACGAGAGCATTGGAGCAAAGCTTGGAACAACAGAGATATAAGGAAAGCGTTCATAAGGTATGTCCACAATCCTTACGTCTTAGTTCATTCAATAGGATAGATCTAGGGAAAGAGTATTATTCGGTCCTGTTTTGTTCTAGATACCAGGTGGATCTAGGGAGGTTGGTTTGTGTCCGCACTCACGAACTTATCCTGAAACAGTGTTTGAACGTGAGCCAACCCTGACTCTTCCAACTCCTGATATCTGAAATACTCTAGATCAATGTCCCACAACCCTCTGTGATCCAACGGTCGACATATTATTGAGACTTCGCGTTTCACGAGTTCCTACAACTCTTACCTTTGACTTTTCTAGTTCGTAAGTCAATGAAATGTCGATCTCTCGCCACGTGTCCTCTGGATCCAACGATTTAGATCTCATTGTGGTTTCTCATTTCATGGAGTTGGAGGATGGCTCTTAGCCATTATCCTCTTTGTAGTTATACTGGATCTGATGGTTGTTGGTCATCGGTGCTCAGATCCAATGGATAAGATCTATACTTCTCCTCTGCACTTCCTCTGGTCACTAGAATTTGATCTAACAGACATCGGGTATTCAAGATTGGTGATCCATTGACCATTGTCACTCCTCCTCTTGAGCTTTGGATTTCTAAAATATCTAAGTGTCAAAGGCCACGACCTTTGATCCTTCTGCAAGCCTTGATGTATTAGATCTCATCTGCTCATCTCAGAACGTTATCTCTCCTGATCTTTGATCTCTGTATACTATTTTCTTCTTCACCTGAGCTTACGATGTTCCTGTTTCTTCATCAATGACAATCACACTCTTCCTTTAAACATGCCATCATTGTTGTTGTTCTTTCCTATAGACATTCCATCATTGTTGTTGTTCTTGCCATCAATGACAAGCAC
Source organism: Picea engelmannii (assembly GCA_009831015.1). Classification (NCBI taxonomy): domain Eukaryota; kingdom Viridiplantae; phylum Streptophyta; class Pinopsida; order Pinales; family Pinaceae; genus Picea; species Picea engelmannii. Next base: position 308,748 of record ML787528.1, on the reverse strand, counting down.
ACTCTACCTGTAAACATGCCAACATATCCTTCCCCTTTTAGTTCTAATAAGTGTAAGAAAAAAGAGTCCAATCGATTGATTTCCCTCTGGGAATAAAATGGAAGAGTAAACGTGGGCTCTCAAGAAGCCAATGAGTAGTAATGTGTAGGGAATGAAGCCTCCCTAACTTTCACAACCTCTTTTCTTATCTATGTCTTTCTATCTCTACCCCAAGTTTTTCAAATTTCTCCACACAATGCTAATTTTAGAAATTTTTGAATATTAGATAATTGAGTAACCAAAGAGAATGTAGCATGGAATATTGTGGGGAGAGTGAATATGATAATGGAGACAATTATAATGATTTCCTATGAGTTAGGAACATAGAGGATTTGTCAGACACCCGACCCCTAAAGTACCTTTTTAAGGAATGGAGCATAAAAAATTCACTTTTCTCAATCACCTCAAATCCTTGTCACTAGGGTCCCATTGTCTTCAGTTCGATGAGGGTTTTCCAAGGACTATAAATTAGTCCAGATCCGAGATTTAGACGGAAAGTTATGGCCCTTCAAATTTCATTAGGACTTTACCAACTAGGGTCTCTCGTCGCCAGGTGGTATCCACGTGGATCCCTATCATCTGGCATACCACCTCAACATAGCATATAAGGACTTATCCAACCTGAGTTTGACACTTGTCTATCTCTTATAGGGCTATTAATTTAGTTAAACATTGCCAATTTGTTCTTTAATTAACCATATTATAATATAATTCTATCGAATTATATTATAATATAACTAAAGACCTCAGAGGAGTACTTAGGAGTATTAATTTCGATAAGCACCTAAGTCTTTGGACTTCGATGAAAGTTCATTCTCATGCTCTTATAAATATACCCCAAAAATATTGATTGCCAAAACTACGGAAAGGGTCCCACTTAGTTAACTAATTATATTTAAATTATATTTACTGCTTGCATGAGAGGGAAAGTAAATCTGGGCCTTCGACCCTTTCGACTTATCCAATATACAACTCCAAACCTCCAGAGTTCTGAAACCCCAGACTCTCAAAGGGTCCACACTTACACGAGGTGATGCGTTAAATACAGAGGCAAGGACAGGTAGGTCTGCGCCTTCAGCCAGTTAACCCCAGCGTTTCAGCATCCCAAGTTTCCTGAAATCCTAAACTCTCAGTGCCCCAAATATTCCACCAGCTATTAGGCCAAGCAAACATGTGTCAGGGGGTTGACACGCGGCAAAGAATAGGGATGACACGTGGCCCTATCAATGGGAGATGAATATCACATTCCAATTGGCATATAAGGTCGGTAAAAATAATGAATCATGGTGACATGTGGCATGTCTAACATGAGTCCACGTCACCCTGAGCGATGTCAGCGTACAACATCACTCTAGACCAACAACCAATGGAAGCCTCCAGCCTCCCCTACATGTGAAATCACTCAGAGATATGAAGTCTAAACTCTCGTCGACAACCTTCCAATACACTTTGATCCCACAGTCGAGACAATCCCAAATAGTTCCATAGATCTACAGCCTTCGTCGCTTCACGACTTTGACATTTTGGAGTTTGGTTGTTTAGTTTCCTTTTTACTCTTGGAGTGGTCAACGTCGAACTAGACATGGCATAGATCAAATGGTTAGGGAAGATCCCAAACATCCTCAGATCTATGGTTCTCGTCACTTCGAGAGTTTGACGTTCGGGGTTTCCACCCATTTAACACTCCCTTTCTCCTAGAGTGGTCAATGTTGGACTGAACACGACATAGATCCAATGGTTAAGGAAGACCTCGAAGATCCTCATATATACGGATCTCATCACTTTGCAAGCTCGACATTCAAGGTTTCCACCCATTTAACACTCCCTTTCTCCTGGAGTGGTCAACATCAGACTGACCACGAAATAGATCCAATGGTTACGGAAGACCCCAAAGATCCTCATATCTAGGGCTCTAATCACTTCACGAGTTTGGCATTCAGGGTTTCCACCCATTTAACACTCCCTTTCTCCTAGAGTGTTCAACGTCGGACTGATGATGTAGATGCCACCTCTGCCTCGACAGAGTCTCTGCACAACCTCCCGGTCTTAAGGATCATTCAGTTTCTTTTATGAGCCGAAGCGACTCTTTTTTACTCCCTGCTGGAATCTCTAGTTATCGATCCACAGGTCCTTTTCGGGAAGCTCCCCTGTGTGACTAGCACTAGACATGAGCTCCGCTTTTCCCCAAGCAACCACAGTGCTATGACCAAGGGCCTATTCCAAATTCTATTGTCGCAACTCGCCACCTTGTGAGTTCAAGGGTCGAACTCCCAACTCTTCCTTTCCAATCTTGTGATACCCGAAATGTCGATACGGGTATAACTCCTTCCCTTGTTAGCACCCTCCATGCGTGACCACCAGCTAGGCTTAATGCTAACGCCTCTCGCTACTCGTCGCTTCATGAGTTTCAACATCAAGCTCCCATACTTTTATTCCGTGAATCCCCGAGACGCGAGAAGTCAACAGAGTGTTGACTCCTTTCTCTAGGCGACGCATGTTCACCTATCAACCACGTGGGCCCCACCTTGTGGTTCTGCCACATGTTCCTTCATTCCTGAATTTTAGCACTTCACGACTTCTGATGTCAATAAGAGGTCCTCTCAACCTCCGAACTTCCGAATGTGCAATGTGTGATGAGGCTTTGATCCAACGGTCCTACCTTGACCTCGATCCAATGACTATCCTTTCTCCTCGCAATTTCACAACTTTGCGACTTGGAGCACCCAACCTTTGGGCTCTCACCTTGCGAACCTTCGAGTTCGCGAGATCCCTTGATATCTGCCACCTATCCAGTTTAGATGGATGGTCCTAATCTCTTCGTGACTTTTCTACTCATGAAGTCGAAAGACTTCCCTCTATGACTCCCAATGTCTGAATCCCTGATAGAGAGGATCTCGCAACATGTGTCCTTCCTCAGACAAATGGCTTAGATTCATTCGCAAGTTTGGGATTTCTGATGTCAAGTGCCCAAAATTTCATCCTTCGAACCCCTGAACTCCCGAATGCCAAAATCCTGATACGATACTCCTTCAGGACTTTCGCTTTGTTGTTCACGAAGGTTTAACCCCCGTACATCTTTCGATCAATCCAATGGCTATCAGTGATCTGTGTGAGATCCAATGGCTCACAACTGATCCTACAGTGCATGCCCCATACACTGCTCCCTAGACCTGGAAATCAAACAGTCCAAATTTCTTCCTCATCCTGATCTGACAACAGCTGTTCTCCCTCCTGAGCATGTGCTTTCTTCCGATACTTGGAATATTTTCCAAGTGCTAAAGGCCTCGACCTTTGCCTTGCTTCTGCGATCTCTTCATCTTTGAGTCTCGCCCACGTTCTCAATGACATTGTTCCTCCTAAGATTTTGTTCCTGAATCCTCAAAGGACTCCTTGACTTCTACACTCCTTGCAGGGCCTTTGCATGCAAAGTGATATCTCTTATGAGCTTCCTGCTACTCAGACCTTAAGGAAATAATTCCTTTTTTCCCTTTTTCCTGCAGATGGAGAACTTGGATTCCCTCCTGGCTATCCTTCACTCAAGCAACCTCTTGCTGAGTGTTTCAGGGTGTTCAACAACCCTACGAAGATTTTTCAGTGGATTCTTCTTCTAATTACAGAACTCGACAGAGTTCTCTTCCTTCTCTGTGCCTACCTACACACTGTCTCGATGCCCTCCTGGCAGAGTGTCAAGAATCCTCAAATGATTCTGACTTCTTAAGAACTCACAGCAGAGTTCTTCTTCTATGCACTCCTTACACTGGCTCAATGCCCACCTAACAGATATTTACAGAACTCCTCAGAGATTCTATCTTCTTCTGAACTCACAACAGAGTTCTTCTCTTGTGCACTCCTTGCACTGGCTCAATGCCCACTTGGAAGATCTTTACAGAACTCAAAGAGAGTTTATGTCTGCAACTGTGTCTCACCTACGCATCCTTACCTCCTGAGGTGTTCCCTCACAGTTCTTTCTTGAGTTGGTGATTTCAGCTCCTTGTGCTCGCTTGGCACACCTTTGTTTGAATCCACAGGTTCAGAAGTGTTCAGTGCACCGGCTATCAGAACCCGCAGTGTTCTATCACACCCTCTTGGTGTGAAACCTCAAAGAACTCTACCTCAAATCAAACAACCTACAAATGCACAACCACAACATACATTCACAACATAATAAGAACACACATAGACCTCATTCAACACAGGGAATATGCAGGAAAAACTATTGTTTGTATTAAATGGAAAATGTCTATTTTTACAAGGGTGTTCTCGAGCTCAGACTTTAACAGAGTCTCGGCTCTTTCTCTTCTACTCTCTCTTCGCAGACTCTCTTCTATTACAACTACCACAAAATGAGATCATAATTGATCTTTTACTTGAGGGGGCTCTTCGAGCTCTTCCCTCCAATCTCACCTACCCTATTCAATTACATTGAATGGGTTGTCTAGTCCACAATCCGGATCTAGATCTCAGACTTCAACATTAAAGGCCTACCTATTTCTACACCTATGCAAAGCACAGCCTCATGGCTCAACAGCCTAAAACATTAATTACATTCAATTTGAAATTTGAAATGAGGTTGTGCCTCTCTTCAGCACGCGATTTGAAACCACTGGCGTGGCTAGCTGGCTGGCATGGTGAGATTCTCCTGCATCATACTCCTCAGCTGCAAAATTCATGATCTCCTGCTCATGAGCTTCCACCCTTAGTTTTGGAAATCCTCCTGGATCCCAAACAAATTTCTGAAGTTGTTCATCTTCTCCATCTCCCTGTTGTTGTTGCTTTTTCTGTGTTGTTGTTGCTGCTTTTCTACCCATCTCCTCCTTGTCAGTAGTCTCTGCTGACCTGATCATTAGCTCCCTGATCTTCTCGATCACTTCATCCAGCTACTCCAATGGCTGGATCTTCTTTTTCAGTCTCCTCAGCTGCCAAAATTGACTGAAATTGGGTAGATCACCATGATCTCCCATGCCATCTTCTTCATCTTCTATGGCCTTAACTTGCCACCCTGCTGCAAAGTTCAGCTCTGCAGTCTTCATCACCTTTTCAGCTCCCTGGATGAAATCTCTGAGCGATTCCTCAGAATGCTCCTCTACCAATACCTACTCATGGCAGTCACCGGTTGGCTCTGGATTGTTCAGCCAATCCTCTAGCATCTCCAACTCCATCTCCCATGGAGTGAGCAATCTATCTACCTGCTCTTCAGCTTCTTCTACTGTCAGCTTCAGTGTTGTAGCTTCCTTAGCTTCCTGTCTAAGAGTATTGAGCCATTCCTTGGAATGCTCATTCTCTTCTTCTTGGGCATCTTCTAAATTTTGCTCCAATTCTTCCTTGATAGTCTCAGCTAGCTATCATGCTTCTGTTGTTGCTGCCTCAACATCCACAATGCAGACTTCTTCCTCCCCTTGGGCTAATGGTAGGAATATCTGAATTCCCCCAATCATTAGAAGGCTCCTCTGATCTTCCTCTTCTGTCAGCTCCTCAGGCTGATTCAAACTCACCTCTGAGTTTATGAGACCCTCAGATAGTCTCATCTTCTCATCCCTGCCCACCTGGAAAATTGGGATTTTCCTTCTTCCCTCCTAGTAGTCTATGGAATCAACTGATCCCATCTATGTTTCCTTCCCCACCTGGCAAATTGGAAACTCTTGTTTTCCCTCCTGGCAGTCTATGAGATCCCGTAGTGATCTCGATCCATTACCCACCTGGCAATATGAAATTCCCTGGCTGTCCTCATGACAGTCTGTGAGATTCCGCAGTGACCTCAACCCTTTTCCCACCTGGCAATTGGTAATTTCCTCTCTTCCCTCTTGGAAGTGCTTGAGATCTTCAGCTGATCCCAATTCTTCTTCAGCATCACTGAGATTTATCCCAGTCTCTGGTTCACATATATGAACCACTTCCTTAGGTTTGTTGAGGTTTTCAGCATGCCTCAACCATCCTATTAATAACCTACATTTTCTTTTATCCATCAACTCCTTGACTGGCCATTTTGCTTTCATCTTCATGGGCCATTCATATACCCATCTCAACTTAGCATTCTACTACATCCAAAATGCAAGATTTTCCATTTTTTCCCTTATATCAACAAGCTCTTCATCTATTTCTACTTTGCTCATCAGCTCTGGGTCTTTCCTTCCAACATATCTATGGCCTTCAATAGCCATCTTGCTATATCTATCTTCCTGGAAAACCTGCTACTGTCACTCTGCAAACAATCACCACAGAGTCTCCAGCCTCTTCATTTGCCTTCTCGTTTCACCTAAAATATAAAGATGAAATCCTACTCTGATACCAACTTGATGTGTATCAAGGTGCTCCTTCGCCTCCAACTTCCCTTGCCTGAAATCTACAAAAAAGATTCACTCTATGATACCAAACTGATGCAGACGCCACCTCTGCCTCGACAGAGTCTCTACGTGACCTCCCAGTCTTAAGGATCATTCAATTTCTTTTATGAGCCGAAGTGGTTGTTTTTTACTCCCTGCTGGAATCTCTAGTTATCGATCCATAGGTCCTTTTCGAGAAGCTCCCCTATGCGACCAGCACTAGGCGTGAGCTCCGCTTTTCTCTAATAGACCACAGTTCTATGACCAACGACCTATCCCAAATTCTCTTGTTGCAACTCACCACCTCGTGAGTTCAAGGGTTGAACTCCCAACTCTTCCTTTCCAATCTTGCGATACCCAAAATGTCGATATGGGTATAACTCCTTCCCTTGTCAGTGGCCTCCGTGCATGACCACCAGCTAGGCTTAACACTAGCGCCTCTCTCTACTCGTTGCTTCGCGAGTTTCAGCATCGAGCTTCCGTGCTCTTATTCCATGAATCCCCAAGATACGAGAAGTCAGCAGAGTGTTGAATCCTTTGTCCAGGTGATGCGTGTTCACCTATCAACCACGTGGGCCCCAACTTGTGGTTCTTCCACATTTTCCTTCGTGCCCGGCTTTCGGCACTTCGCGACTTCTGATGTCAAGAAGAGGTCCTCTCAAACTCCAAACCTCTGAATGCACGATGTGCGATGAGGCTCTGATCCAATGGTCCTCCCTTGACCTGGATCCAATGACTATCCTTGCTCCTCACGATTTCGCAACTTCGCGACTTGGAGCACCCAACCTTTGGGCTCTCACCTTGTGAACCTCTGAGTTCGCGAGATCCCTTTATCTCTGCCACCTGTCCTCCTCAGATGGATGGTCCTAATCTCTTCGTGACTTTGTTACTCATGAAGTCGAAAGACTTCCCTCTATGACTCCCAATGTCCAACTCCCCGATAGAGAGGATCTTGCAACATGTGTCCTTCCTCAGAAAAATGACTTAGATTCATTCATGAGTTCAGCTTTTCTGATGTCGAGTTCCTGTACTTTCATCCTTCGGACCCCCAAACTCTCGAATGCCGAAATCCCAATACGATACTCCTTCGGGACTTTCGCTTTGTTTTTCACGACGGTTTAACCCCCGTGCATATTCCAATCAATTCAATGGCTATCGATGATTCGTGTGAGATCTAATGGCTCACCACTACTCCTACTGTGCACAACCCCTATGTTGCTCCCTGGACATGGAAATCCAACAGTCTAGATTTCTTCCTCAGCTTGATCTGACGACAATTGTGCTCCCTCTTGAGCATGTGCTTTCTTCCAATACTTGGAAGATTTTCCAAGTGCTAAAGGCCTTGACCTTTTCCTTGCTTATGCGAGCTCTTCAGCTTTGAGTCTCGCCCGCATTCTCAATGATGCTATTCCTCCCAATCTTTTGTTCCCAAATCCTCAAAGGACTCCTTAACTTCTGTACTCCTTGCAGGGCCTTTGCACACAAAGTTCTATCTCTTCTGAGCTTCCTGCTACTCAGACCTTAAGGAAATAATTCCTTTTTTTCCTTTCTCCTGTAGATGGAGAACTTGGATGCCCTCCTGACTATCCTTCACTCAAGAAACCTCTTTCTGAGTGTTTCAGGGTGTTCAAAAACCCTATGAAGATCCTTCAGTGGATTCTTCTTCTAATTATAGAACTCGACAGAGTTCTCTTCCTTCTCTGTGCCTACCTACACACTGTCTCGATGCCCTCCTGGCAGAGTGTCAAGAATCCTTAGATGATTCTGACTTCTTAAGAACTCACAACAAAGTTCTTCTTCTATTCACTTCTTGCATTGGCTCAATGCCCACCTGGCAGATCTTTTGTCTTCTTCTGAACTCACAACAGAGTTCTTCTCCTGTGCACTCCTTGCACTGGCTCAATGTCCACTTGGCAAATCTTTATAGAACTCAAAGAGAGTTTTTGTTTGCAACTATGTCTCGCCTACACAGCCTTGACTCCTGAGGTGTTTAGCAACCTCACAGGTCTTTCTCGAGTTGATGATTTCAGCTCCTTGTGCCCACTTGGCACGCCTTTGTCTGAATCTATAGGTTCAGAAGTGCTTCAGTGCACCGGCTATCAGAACCCGTAGTGTTCTGTCACACCCTCTTGGTGTGAAGCCTCAAAGACCTCTACCTTAAATCAAACAACCTGCAAATGAACAACCACGGTCCACAACATACATTCACAACATAATAAGAACACACACATACACTCATTCAACACATGGAATATGCAGGAAAAACTACTGTTTGTATTAAATGGAAAATGCCTATTTTTAAAAGGGTGTTCATGAGCTCAGACTTTAACAGAGTCTTGGCTCTTACTCTTCTGCTCTCTCTTCATAGACTCTCTTCTATTACAACTACCAAAAAATGGGATCGTAATTGATCTTTTACATGAGGGGGCTCTTCGAGCTCTTCCCTCTAATCTCACCTACCCTATTCAATTACATTGAATGGGCTATCTAGTCCACAATCTGGATCTAGATCTCAACCTTCAAAATTAAAGGCCTACCTACTTCTACACTTGTGAAAATCATGGCCTCACAGATCAACAACCTAAAACATTAATTACATTCAATTTCAAATTTGAAATGAGGTTGCGCCTCTCTTCAGCATGCAATTTGAAACTGCTGACGTGGTTGGCTGGTTGGTTGGCTGGCATGGAGAGATTTTATTGCATCAACTAACCACGGCATAGATCCAACGGTCAGGGAAGACCCCAAATATCCTCAAATCTATGGCTCTCGTCACTTCACGAATGAGAATTTGATCATGTTTTAATGATGGGACAGATCCCTCGGTCACAGTTAAGGAAACCGCCAGATGTCTATCAACCTCTCTGATAACCATACCAATAGGTTGGCTTTGGTTGGTTTTTCATGTGGTAAATTTATAACATCCTGGAGCTCTAGACCCCAGGAGTCCCGAAACCAATATAACTTATCTCCTTTTGGACTTAGCGAAGGATTCCAATGTCCTAGTCATATGCACTCCCTGACAAATTTCGGGGCTACACTCTCAACTCTTAGTCATGATTTGGTTAGGTTCATGGGAATGAGCCTTTGGTCACACCGATGAATGGTTTGAAGGAGGAACCCTCCATCCATAGAAATAGAATTTAGTAAAATACGAAGGTGAATTTGAGGGTTCAACAGGATCAAAACATTCCAGCGAAGTCTTCCCCGATTCTTACATCACAAAAATCAATCCTTGGGATAATTACCTTACGTAATTTACAAAAAAACATAAACCGTAAACTTATCCCTAAATTCATTTGAACACCCATGTCTAATAGTTCTCCTATTTCTAAGAAGAGGCAACAAAAACCATTCAAATGCAGGGGTTCACAGAAGAACAATAAGCATTTCTAATATTAATCATGCAATGCAAATTTTGTCATAAACATAGACATCCAACCACTCATTTCTATTCTAGCATACAGAGTATAAGAATACTTATCAAGGAACCATATAATGAAAAAACTATTGAGAGGGGTGCCCTTCCCCACCCAAGCATAGGCACAACAACTCCTGTACAGATTTCTCGTTGGCCACCCCCTAGCTAGATCATGATTCTCTGAGACAGACTCTTCCTTCTTGTTCATCAACAGTCAAGGATGGAGGCCACTCTCCTCCTCCCACGAGAACATGGCAGATCGGTTTTCTCTGAACCAAGCAAGGGGTTCTGCAATGAGTACTTCTTCAGTCACTCATCTTCAATGTAAACCCGTTTATCGTCTTGGACTAAAAATGTTTCCGAGTAAATTCCTTCACCTAGAAAAAAATTGTTTTTCAGTTCCTTTCTGAACCAGAGAGTTGCACATGCTCTCCCTCTTTTTTTTTTAAATGGTCACTCGACCCATCCCCCTTCCTCCTCTTCTTCCCATGAATTTCCTTCTTTTATTTTCTTCCTCGACAAGATTTCATGGGTTTGAATCCCCATTTCATGTTCAAGTCAGGAATTTTTTTAGATGGGTACTCTGCCCGTCTCCTTATTGACTCCTGAAGAGGACTTTCCAACTACCAACCTAACTGGTAATTTATTTCTCAATCAAATGACTATTATGGGTCTGAATAATTTTAATCCAGTAAGGTATTGGTCTGGTGGGTGTCATATCAACCATTGTTGGTTCCCCTCACCATCTCTCTCATGCATCATGATCTATCTTGGCAACCCCCTTCAACAATTATGCAACACTATCCATTTTATTTAATAATAGAAATACATACATTACCTTTTATAATAGAAAGGTTCATCAATTCCAACATCCACACATATTCAGTCTGCCCATAGTCTTTTTTCAATTTATAGTTATATTTACAAGCTGGGGGAAATAGGGGTGTTACAATCCCCTCCCCCTTAAAGGAACATCGTTCTCGATGTTCTACTTGACGATGTGTTCTATATGTATAGAAGTAAACAAAAATGGGTATGCATGTTTCATGGCATGCTCCATTTCCTATGTAGCTTCATTTGGACCAAAGTGTTTCCACTGCACCTTGACCTGTGCAATAGTTTTGTTCTTGAGTCAGATTTCCTTCCTGTCTATTATGCATGGTGGATCTAGTAGGAATTCTCCCTCTGGTTCCACCTGAATCACATACCAATCAATTATATGATTAGAATCATGTACATATTTCTTCAATAACGAAACATGGAAAACATTATGTGCCTTCACTGTGGGAGGAAGTGCTAGTCTATATGCTACAGGTCCCACTCTATCCAAAATTTCAAAGGGTCCACAATATCGAGGTGCCAACTTGGCACGAGTTCCCATTCTCAAGGGAATTTTTTTGGTCCTAACTCGGAGATACACATGATCCCCTGCCTTGAACTCTCTAGGAGTCCTTTTTCTGTCTGCATAGCTTTTCTATCTATCATGAGCTATTTTCATATTATGTCTTATTTGAACTACTTGTTGTTCCATTTCCTTTACCATATCTAGCCCGAGTGTAATTCTTTCTATTGGGTTACTCCAACTAATTGGAATATTGCATTTTTTACCATAGAGGGCCTCAAAAGGGCTCATCTTCAATCACTTTTGATAACCATTGCTATAAGAAAACTCTACGAGTGGTAGGTAGTCTTCCCACTTCTTGTGCTAATGCATTACATTCATCATTAACATGTACTCTAATAATTGGTTTACCCTCTCTGTCTTCCCATCAGTTTGGAAGTGATAGGCTGTACTAAATAGCAATTTAGTTTCAAAACCAGCAAACAAAGATTTCCAAAAATTTGAAGTAAATTTTATATCTCTATCTGATATGATTTCCTTAGGCATGCCATGCAGCCTAAATATCTCTTTCATGAAAATACTGGCAATATATATTGCCTTGCAGGTTGACTTGGTGGGAATAAAGTGAGAATCCTTGCTCAGTTTGTCCACTATTACCATAATGGCGTCATTCTACTTGGTTGATTTTGGTAACCCTATGATGAAATCCATGGAGATGGTTTCCAATTTCCATTACGGAATTGGTAGGGGCTGCAACAACCCTGCTGGATGTCGATGTTCTTCCTTAACCTATTGACATTCTAGACATTTAGCTAAGTAATCAACTATGTCCTTTTTCAGTCCAGGCCAATAAAACAGTTTCCTAGTGGTTGTGATCATTTTCAAATAACCAAGATGACCAATATATGGTCTTTTATGTAGTTCATCAATTATGAGCCTCTTAAAGTCGTCACAAATTGGGATATACAATATACCTTGGTAGGTTATCAGGCCATCACTCAACACTTGATAGCCCTCATACTTCAACCTTGTGGGCTCTTGCTCTAGGTATGATTTCACAATATTGAAAAATGCATCTCTTTCTTGTGCACTTTTGACTCTCTCCTTGATGTTTGTTTCATATATGCTTACATCTACCAAGTGAATCAATTTCATACTTCTGTTGAGGGTATCATCCACTCTATTTTCTTTTCCTTATATATGTTTGATTTCAAAATCAAACTCACTAAGGAGAGCCATTGATCTGGATTTTATGAGTAGAATGAAATGACTATAGATTATTAACAGGTGCTTAACAGAAAACAACAGAGATACAGTAAAACTGGTTTTCTATTCAATAAAAAAATAAGTTGAAACTATAAAATGCAGTAGAAACAAGCTCGTTGCAATGGTGGTGGCTTATCTCTAGGAAGAGATGTGACAGTTGCGCTCATTCTCAAGAAGATGATTACAATGAGGCTTTGAGGGCCCTTTTACAATAAACCAGAATGTCAAAAACCTAACCCTAGGAGATGAAGCACCAAAAGTCATGTGGGCCCCATTTGGGTAAGTTAGTACATCAACTTCCCGGGGTCGTAACTTTTTCATACGATCTCCATTTTAGGCGCATGATAGCCCGTTAGAAAGGTATCATCAAGGAGATTCATTTTTGGGGCTCAATCATTCCTTCAGATCTCATTGAGAATATTGATCCCGAAAAACCTTCATTTAGGCCCTCAAAATGGCCTTCGAAGTTAAAACTGCTAAAAATAGTAAATTGCCAAAATTACCAGAAAATTGTTTTGAGCTAGTTGGAAAAGGTGGGTGGCCACCAATATCCACCTGGATCAGCCATCCATCTAGCTTGTCTAGCATTGAGTTTTGGTTGATCAAACAAATATCTCAACCCATTATGGTCTGTCATAAGCACAAATCTTCTACCTAGGAGGTAATGCCTCCACATTTTTAAAGAATGTATTATGGCAGCCAACTCCAAATCGTGGGTCACATAATTTATTTCATGCTCATTCAATTTTCTGGATTCATAAAAAATCACATGTCCTTCTTGCATAAGGACTCCTCCAAGACCTTCCTTGTAGGCATTTGTACACATAAGGAATTCTGTGTTTCGGCCTACAATCTTCAGCACAGGTGCATTGGTTAGAAGGTATTTCAATTGTTGGAATCTCTCTTCACATTCTGATTTCCAAATGAATTTAATTCCCTTTTTCTGAAGGGAGGTGATTGGGAAACCGATTTTGGAAAATCCCTTTATGAACCTTATATAGTATCCTTCTAGGCCCATAAAGGATATGATATTAGATACATCCTTTGGGGTAGGCCAATGCATAATGGATTTGATCTTGACATAATCAACTTCCACTCCTTCAAAAATAGCATGTCCTGGGTAATGGACTTGTTTTTGGAAAAAGTCACACTTACTAAACTTAGCATAGAGTTGATGTTCTCTCAGCACTTGAAGAACTAACTTGAGATGTTATTCATGCTCTTCCCTATTCTTGTAATATATTAGGATATCATCAATGAAAACCAACACAAATCTATCCAAGAACATACTGAGTGTATTATTCATTAAGCACATAAAAGTGGTTGGTGCATTGATAAGCCCAAATGGAACCACCACAAATTCATAGTGCCCATATCTTGTCCTAAAGGGTGTTTCATGGATGTCTTGATCCTTAATTTGGACTTGATGGTATCCATACCTCAAATAAATATTGGAGAAAATTGTAGCACCCCTTAATTGGTCAAACAAGTCATCGATCCTTGGTAAGGGATACTTATTCTTAATGGTCATCTTATTAAGTTGTCTATAGTCTATTCACAACCTAAGTGTGCCATCCTTATTTTTCACAAACAAGGTTGGTGCTCCCCATGGAGACAAACTAGGAAAAATGTAGCCTTTATCCAACATCTCATTTAGTTGTAGTTTGTGCTCAACTAGCTTTGGTGTACTCATTCTATAGGGTGTTCTTGACACTGGCACTACTCTTGGTACAAGTTCTATTGAAAAGTCAATATCCCTTCTTGGAGGTAGACCTGGTACCTCTTCTGGAAACACATATTTATACTCTCTTATTATGGGATGGTCCTCTAGGCTTGGTTTATTGTTCTCAATAGAGTTCAACACTTGTATTACATACAAGGGACATCCTTTTCTGCAATACTTCTTTACTTGAAGGGTTGATATTTGTCTCATCGAGACATGATTTTGAATTCCTTGTAGGGTTGTTTTTATCCTTTCTTCGTATTCACACTACAAAGTTTTATTGTAACAATCCAACTTGATTTTATGGGAAGCCAACCAGTCCATGCCAAACAACAGGTCATAAGATCCTAAAGGGAGCATGTTTAGGGTTTCTTGGGTGGGTAATCCATTCATAATGAATTGGCATGCTAGTATGACCTTTGTGAACTTTATTTTGGTTCCATGGCTAGTTGTACTAGCCATGACTTAGCATGTTTTACTTGATGTAATTTACATTTCTCAATAGTTTGAGGGGCAACATAACTCAGATTAGAACTAGGGTCAATCAAAATGGAAACTAGTTGGTTGGAAATCATACCTTCCATCTCCACCACTGAAGCTTGGTGGTCATATTGTCTATGATCCAAAGTTTCATAAATTTGTGGCATGATCCTAGCCACATCATTGACTGAGGTAGCCTCCTAGATGTTGTAGACCTTACTATTGTCCTGTTGCCTATATGGGAAGTCCCTCAGTAGATGTTCTTCTCCACAACCCCAACATTTCAAGGGTTCTCTCTTGGTATTATTAGTCTTACCTGGGGTCGTTCCAAAGGGTTTATTAGCACTTTCAGATGGAAAATTATGTTGATATACACTTTTATTAGGAAGGATCATCTTATAGATTTTCCCATGATTCTTAAATCTTGAGGATTTAAACCCCTTCTTCTTGAATCCCAGATTACTTTTCTTCTTCTAGTCCTGAAAAGGTTCTACCTTATTCTTGAATTGCTCATGGAAGTACCTTGCCTTCCAGATAGTGTCTTCTAAAGTCTTTGGTTCATCAAATTCAATTCTATCCTAGAAGGACTGAGGCAGTCCACTAATAAATTTTTTCATCTTTACCTTTTCATCCATTATGTAGGGCACATACTTCATCAGCTCAAGAAATCTATTGATATACTCATCTATTGTGAGTTGTCCTAGATTGAGTTCATAGAACTCCTTGGTATTCCCATCAAAGTATTTTTCAGACAGATACTTCTTCTTGAAGTATTTCTCAAATTGTTTCCATGACAAGTCCTTCTCATGGATTCCTTTCACATTCTTAAGATCCTCCCAAAATGGAGGCCTTTCCATTCAAGTTGAAAATGGATATTTGGGCCTTTAAGTTTTTAGAATAGTCATGGACTCTGAAGTACTTCTTCAAGACAAGTAGCCAAACTTATAATTCTTCCCCCTTTTTAATTTCTCCATAAAAGGTGGGTGGTTTGGATTTCCTAAACTCTTCAGGATTATGGCTCTTGGAATGTTTCCTCTTCTTTCCTCTCCTATGAAAATGTAAACTAGTCTCACTACTAGAAAATTCCTTGGAGTTGTCAGTTTCATCACTCGAGGATTCTTCCGTTTAGTGTCTCTTAGATCCATGTTGGGCCTTATTTGAGGTGCTCCTCCTTGTGTGGCCACTTTCGAGACCATGCTTTTGTATCTCAGGTGGACTTTGGGTTTTCTTAGTATGATGCTTGTCCACATTAATGGTCATTGGTCCATGTTGCAGCTGCCTTTGTATATCTGATAGGATTTGCAGTAGGACTACATTAATTTTAGTTTGTTTTTCCTGTTCTTTTATCATCCTTTCATTTTCATCCTTACAACTCTGTAATTCCACCATGAAGCTTCTTACAGTTTCAACCAAATATGGAGGGATTTCCACCGCCCTTCTCTCATCAGATTCTTCTTCTCTATTGTGGGTGATTTCCCCCAACTCATGGTGTGTCACCATCCTTTACGTTGTAGTTTTGATATTGTCCACTGACTGCTTGAGTGCTGATAAAACATTTTTTGTTAGTTAATTATCTACTAGTTTATGAACATCACATACAATTTGTAAGGTGAAGCAAGCTTCTTTATTTGGAACACTAGAAACACACAGTTCAGATTTTTGAAACATATAACAACAACATAAAGTTTCTTATGAATGGGGTAAGATAGGGTGTTACCCTTTAAAATTTCTCTAATAGTATTTTTATGTGACTCGTTCATGAGCCCAAGCAGGCCAAGTGTTGTTTTCATGCTCTGATACCACTTTGTCAGACACCTGACCCCTAAAGTACCTTTTTAAGGAATGGGGCATACAAATTTCACTTTTCTTAATCACCTCAAATCCCTGTAACTAGGGTCCCATTGTCTTCAGTTCGATGAGGGTTTTCTAGGGACTATAAATTTGTCTAGATCGGAGATCTAGACCAAAAGTTATGGCCCTTCAAAATTATTTATTCCTTTACCAACTAGGGTCTCTCATTGTCAGGTGGTAGGCTCCCTATCATATGGCATGCCACCTCAACATAGCATACAAGGACTTTCCCAAATCGAGGTTGACGCTTGTCTATCTCTTATAGGCCTATTAATTTAATTAAACATTGCCAATTTGTTCTTTCATTAATCATATTATAATTAATTCTATTGAATTATATTATAATATAACTAAATAACTTAGAGGATTACTTAGGAGTATTAATTTTGATAAGCACCTAAGTCTTTGGACTTTGGTGAAAGTTCCTCCTAATGCTCTTATAAATATACCCCAAAACTCTCGATTTTGAAATCTACAGAGAGGGTACCACTTAGTTAACTAATTATATTAAAATTATATTTACTGCTTGCAGGAGCAGGAAAGTAAATCCGGTCCTTCAGCCCTTTTGACCTATCCAATATACCACTCCAAACCTCCAAAGTTATGAAACCCCAGACTCTCGAAGGGTACACACTTACACGGGGTGGTGCATTAAATGCAGAGGCAGGGACATGTAGGTTCGGGCCTTCAGCCAGTTAACACAGCATCCCAAGTTTCCTGAAATCCCGAATTCCCGGTGCCCTAAATATTCCACCAGCTATTAGGCCATGCGAACATGTGCCAAGGGGTTGACACATGACAAAGGATAGGGATGAGACATGGCCCTATCAATGGGACACACATGCCACGTTCCAATTGGCATATAAGGTCAGTAAAGATCATGAATCAAGGTGACATGTGGCATTCCGAAAATGGGTCTACGTCACCCTCAGTGACGTCAGCGTACCATGTCACTCCGAACCGACAACCTCTGGAAGCCTCCCCTATCTACAAAATCACCCAGAGCTTCGAATTCTAAACTCCCACCAGCAACCTTCCAATACAGTTTGATCCCACAATCAAGACAAGCCCACATAGGTCATAGATCTATGGCCTCCATCGCTTCGCAACTTTGGCATTTGGGAGTTTGGATATTTAGTTTCCTTTTTACTCCTAGAGTGGTCAGTGCCAAACTGACCATGGTGTAGATCCAACAGTCAAGGAAGATCTCGAACATCCTCAGATCTACGGTTCTCCTCACTTCACAAGTTTGGTGTTTGGGGTTTCCACTCATTTAACACTCCCTTTCTCCCATAGTGGTCAATGCCAGACTAACCACGACATGGATCCAATAGTCAGGGAAGAACTCAAAGATCCTCAGATCTATGTCTCTGGTCACTTCGCGAGTTCGACATTCAGGGTTTCCACCCATTTAACACTCCCTTTCTCCTAGAATGTTCAACATCATATTGACCAGGACATAGATCCAACAGTCAAGGAAGACCTCAAAGATCCTCAAATCTATGGCTCTCGCCACTTCATGAGTTCAGCATTCGGGGTTTCCACCCATTTAACACTCCCTTTCTCCCAGATTGGTCAATGTCGAACTGACCACAGCATAGATCCAACGGTCAGGGAAGACCCTGAAGATCCTCAGATCTACGGCTCTCATCACTTCACGAATGAGAAGTTGATCAGGTTTTAACGACGGGACAGATCCCTCAGTCACAGTTAAGAAAAGTACCAGAAGTCAGTCAAACTCTTTGGTAACCATACCAGCAGGTTGCCTTCAGTTTTTTTTTCATGTGGTAAAATTATAACATCCCGAAGCTCCATCCCGAAGCTCCAGACTCTAGGAGTACCGAAACCAAGATAGCTTAGCTCCTTCTGGACCTAGCAAAGGATTCCAAGGTCCTGGTCATATGGACTCCCTGACAAATTCTGGGGCTACACGCTCAACTCTTTGTCATGATTTTGTTAGGCCCCTAGGCATGAGCCCTCGATCACACCGATGAATGGTTTGAAGGAGGCACCCTCCATCCATAGAACTATAATTTAGTAAACTATGAAGGTGAATTCAAGGGGTCGACAAGATCGAAACATTCCAACGATGTTTTCCCCGATTCTTACATCATAAAAATCAATCCTTGGGATAATTCCCTTAAGTATTTTCCAACCAACACATAAATCATAAACTTATTCCTAAATTCATTTGAAGACCCATGTCTAACAATTCTCCTACTGCTAAGCATAGGCAACAGAAACCATTCAAATGCAGGGGTTCACAAAAGAACAATAATCATTTCTAATATTAATCATGCAATGCAAATTTTGTCATAAACACGAACATCCAACCACTCATTTATATTCTATCATACAAAGTATAAGAATACTTATCAAGAAACTAGATAGTGAAGCAATTGTTGAGAGGGGTTCCCTTTTCCACCTAATCATAGGCACAACAACTCCTAGACAGATTTCCCCCTGGTCACCCCCTAGCTAGATCATGATGCTCTGAGAGAGACTCTTTCTTCATGTTCAACAACAATCAAGGACATAGGCCACTCTCCTTCTCCCACAGGAACTTGACAGATCGATTTTCTCTCCACCAAGCAAGGGGGTTCACAATGAGTGCTTGTTCAGTCACTCATCTTCTCTGCAACCCCGTTTATTAGCTTGGACTGAAAACGTTGCCCAGTAAATTCCTATACCTAGAACAAATTCATTTTTTAGTTCTCTTCAGAACTCAAGAGTTTCACATGCTCTCCCTCTTTTTTTTAAAAATGGTCACTCGACCCATCCCCCTGCCTCCTCTTCTTCCCACGAACTTCCTTCTTTTCTTTCCTTCCTCGGAAAGATTGTGTGGGTCTGATTCCCCATTTCGTGGTTAGGTCAGGATTTTTTTCAAATGGGTACTCTTCCCATATCCTCATTGATTCTTTAGGAGGACTTCCCAACTACCAGCCTGAATGGTAATTTATTTCAGGGTTAAAGGACTGTTCTGGGTCTGAATAATTTAAATTTAGTAAGGTACATAATTTTCCATACTAGGATATAGTTGTTATCCTAAGTGTGTTTCTAGATTCCTATATTGTCTCCTCTTACCTTATCTCCAGATGAGGTGTCGACGTGAGGAAAATTGAGGTGGTTTCATTATTGTATTATATATTTGTATCATTAAGACGAATACAATGTTGAGAATTATGGCTTGAGGCCTTTTCCACGAATCTTCTTGTCCTAATCTTCTTATGCTCAATTTACTTTGATTTTACAAAATTCAATGATGCCTGCTTTACAATATGTTTGAAGGATTTAATACGAATTCCTTATCTTACTTTATTTCTTCATAAACTTGGAAGAAATAAAAAATTACAAAGTAAAATTGAAAGACTTCATATTTTTAAAATATGCCAAATAAGAAAATAATTATTATTATTTTAATAGTTTGAATTTGGAATTTAAATTTAATTGGACCAAATAGTGAGGGATCGCTGTTTTAAATGAATTAGTGGACGGATGTGTAGATAAATTGCTACAAAATCACTGACAAATTTGATTGCTTGACATCTAACAAATCGGATTTCTCAAACTGTGAAGATCATGTTTTGGTGCTCAGAAATATCTCGTGGGATTTCAGGAGATTGAAGGATACTGATCAATGGGGAAGCAAGCTATTAAACCTGCCTGAAATTCAATGGATTACCAAGATTCTTATTGAACGACATCCATGGGTTACCAAGTGTTTGATTGAGGTCACCGATATTGACTGCAGAAAGGAGGATTCATGCCACAATTTGAGCAGTGCCAAGCTGTGAATGCTGAGTGGTAGAAGACGTGATAGATGTAAGGGATTCATCAGCACGTAGGGATTCTTCTTTGTCTTCAGTGTACCATGAATAATCTTTCGCTTGTCGATGAAAACATCTCGCGTTGCATAGATATTATCATCATGGTGGTCTGAGCAGGCATTTATGCTTTCGGCTCAGAGCTCCCATGCATAGGCTAGACAAAATACAACCCACATTAAACTAATACTGACAAAACCACACACTGATACTTGATTTCTGCACTCGTGCCTTCAAAAACATCTCGATCAATACACTGATAGTAGACTGGTTAGATCATATCGATTTTTCACAATGATTCACGTTTGTTTCTGAAGTTTGGTACTCTCTACAACAATTGCATCTAGGTTCTGCGAATGTTAAAATCGGTGTAGCATCATAGAAAATCCCCATGGTTATTCCCCATTGCAGGGATATGAAAATGGCGCGAGAAATGAAGGGAAAAAATAAAACTTTTCTGAGAGATTTCAGAGACTTGTTTTCTTTGGCAGATTCAAATATTGCTTGGCATAGATCATAGAATTAGATTAATGCACAGGCAACAATAGATAGCATTTCTCTTAATATAAACACTCTCAATAACAATTCAATGCACAAGAAACATGAATCGCAAGCAAAAGATGCAGGAGGACTAGAGGTCACATGATCCAATCTCACCACAGCTAACAGAAATATGAATCTCGAGGATAGCAAATCCAATTAAATTTAGATCGGATCGAGGCCAATAAATTGATTTGTAGTGGAGATCTGAAATAATTTTACAATCATAGGAACATGCATACCAGATCCGTCTGTTTGCATCGCTTGCTTTCAGAAAGATGATGTGGCCGCAGAGCTTTGGTTTCCTCATCTATTGACTCATTTAGCATCCATTCTCTCTATCTCCCATAGCTACAATGAACCATTCTACGATCTAACACCTCGCGTGTTCGCAATAATCTGAAAATCGAGGATGTAGATGTAGTGAAGTAGCACCTCAAAGCCTTCTTGAACTTACTCGTGTTGGCAAGGCAGAGGTTGTTGGTTTGAATGATGAGAAAGGGAAATTAAGGCAAAGACAATTAGTTGATTCTCTTTGTAAAGCATGTTATAACGAGCCTTCTGCTCTTCGAGCAAATGGCCTACTTCTTTTTTCAGGAGAGGATTAGCTTCCCCTAGACATTGCAAGTAAACACTTTGATCCCCCACTTAGAGCATGGGTAGCACCTCGATCTGTGTGGATCTGGTGTGAGATCTCTTCTTCACAATTAATTATTTTGGATCATCTTTCTTCATTCACATCATCACACCATTGGCTGCATCTCACCATCCATGGAAAACCACCAAGATGTTACCAGGCCTTTTAGATCATAGGCTCTGATACCAATTGAAGAAATTGAGCATAAGAATATTAGGACAAGAATATGGGCGGAAAAGGGCTCAAGCCATAATTCTCAACATTGTATTCATATTAATGATACAAATATATAATACAATAATGAAACCACCTCAATTGTTCTCACATCGACACCTCATCAGGAGATAAGGTAAGAGGAGACAATATAGGAATCTATAAACAAACTTAGGATAACAACTATATCCTAGTATGCAAAATAAATAAAGGTGGTATACTTAGACTTAATGATTGTATATGATAAAGATGCTAACACTAGTTTGGTGGGGGTCATCTCAACCATTGTTGGTTCCCCTCACCATCTCTCTCATGCATCATGATCTATCTTGCCAATCCCCTTCAGTAATTAAGCAACATTATCCATTTTATTTAATAACATAAATACATACATTACCTTTTATAAAAAAAAAGGTTCATCAATTCCAACATCCACACATATGTAGTCTGCCCATAATCTTTTAGCAAGTTACAATTATATTTATAAGATGGGGGAAATAGAGGTGCTACAGGGTTCTTCAAATTTTCCAAATTGATTGTACTCTACTTATGATATCATAACTACATGAGCCAGACATTCCTCACAAACCTCTACATGCATTCATGGTTTTTTTTTAAATCAAAGGCAGTGGATGAACTTCATTTTAGTTCATCCAAGGACTATAGTTTTTGAACTTGAACTTCATTCCTAAAAATTGAACTTTATTAGTCCCCGCCTTACCAAGGACTATAGTTTTTTCTTCGTTTTCAACGAAGCTTGCCTTCATATTAGTTACACCAATTTTAAGATTTTAAAATATGGCTTTCTAAAATATTTTATCAATTTGAATTTTTTGAAAAGTAAGATTTTTATTTCTATTTTTTTAATTTTTTATTGTAATTGTTGATTGGTCTAAATCTTGTGATAAGACTTAAATAGCCATGGTGTATGCATTTATTTCCATTGTGTTTGTCACATTACACAATTAATTTTAAAAACTTTAAATTAGAAAAGCATTATAATTCAACGTAGCTATAATTGTTTTTGTCACGTAGCTATAATTGTTTTTGTCACATGGCTATTTTATGTTCTATTTTTTGTGGCCTTTTGTCACGCCTCTTGTGCCTCTGTGCATGATTTGCAATGGATGAATATATGCATATGTTATATTTATTATTCACTTGTCTAAGTACAAACTTCCCAAAATCCTAGGATATACAAATGCAACTATTATTTTTCAACACTAACTCTACACAAGATGATGAATCCTCATATGTAGAAGACATTCATACATTTTATCTCAAAGATTCAAGTTCATTTCTCATAACCCCTAAATTGTATTATTTTCTATTAATCCAAGAAAGAAAATAGTAGATTCATCTTTATATTTACATTAAAAATATCGTAATTTACAAACACCATCTTTGATGATCACCAACACTAGTAGTAGAGGTAGGGGAAGGGGTAAGGGTTGAAACATAGGCAACATAAAAAACTAGCAGGATTTTTCAGCACCAGCACAAAAGGAAAAGGAAAATCCAATGTTCCATCCGTTGATTCTTTATGGATAGGGTTGGGATAGAGAATAGAGACAAAGGAAATGATGGGCTTGCACTACAATGGAATATCTAGCAGTAGCACTTAAGTCTTCAATTGAAGTCGATTAAGTAGAAGATTCTTCCATTATAGGTTTATTTTCTTCATTCTTCTTTTTATTGTGAGAAGCAATTGGCTTTGTTTGTTGATTTGAGAGCTAGTCTCTTTCATTGTTCAAACTTCATTGAATTGTTTTTATATATCGTTATTGTCACGTAATTTGAAATATGCAAATGTATATCATTAGCTATTTTTTCCACTATATCCAATGAAACCATAAGATAGTCTTGTAGCTAGTTATAAGAGAAGTTTCGATAGAAATTAGAAGGAAACCTTCCACCTATAATAGCTAACAAAAGACCATTAAAGCATTGTTTTGCTCAGATTTGTGTTTATCTTGAATCATGAAATATTTCTTGTGTTTGCAATAGAAATAAGTATTTGTGTTTTCCTTGAATCATGAATGATATCAATATTTCATATGTTTGCAACATAAATAATGAAATAATGAGTTCGATACTAGGAGATGATCTTACCATTCGACCCCTAAATTCTTGGTTGCCTTACCACTTAATAAACCTCCAACAGGAACAAAATCCAGGAACAGAAGCTCAACATCTGGTAAATTGTACCATCTATGGTAGTGGTAAATGGATACATGATTATGGGTGCAAAGGTTGCAAGACATACGAGAACACCGTTTCTCTTTGAATACAGGGAAGATCCCTGAGGCTCTATGAAACACGACTGGTTGGATTTCAGGACCTCTCCACTCAAGGGATTCTTGTAGGTAGCAACTTTCTTTGGACCTTCATCCCCAATCGCGGCCTCAAGCATGCAAATGACAGACTGAAAGATCACGACCGAAGAGATTCCTGAAGGTGGCCACTTGTTTTGGAGATTCAATCCCCTTCTCGGCCTAAGCTCACTGAGATGGCTTCTCATGAAATTCCCCCATGTGGTTGAGTGAAACCTGTGGTGTTGAGTGAAAATGTTCTTAATGGAAGTGTTTTTATGGAAACGACAAGTGGAGTGCTACGTTTTCTTGCTACTAAATCGAATGTTAATTAGTTCCAGGACTATAATTACTTTTGAAACTAAAAGTATGCTAATTGATAATATAATAATCTATTAATTATTACATATTTCTTACCTTTTCAATAGGTATCTAGGTGTTGGACTCACTATGTTTATTTGAACCTTTGACGTACACGTGCCTATGGATCTCTTCTAAGCTGCAGGGTTCAACACTAGTTCTGCAGTAAAAGATATGACAAATGGAAAGATGATGCGACCATCCGATGTGTTGGATCAGTTGTAAGTAGGTCTATAGTTCTTAGGTGTCCAAAGGAAACACTTTCAGGTCCCAACAACAGTTAACTTACCAAAGACTAATCACTTTTCACTTGAGAAAGGCTAGCCCCTATGTTCTCCATCAAGATAACCTCTAACATCTGACTAGCAGTTTGATATCCCTCATGCCTGAAGTTGGTATGTCAGTGTGAGGGTCAGTGAAATTGGGAAGTTGTAGCGGTTGATGGCTAGATACATGTTGTATGAGCATACCATTTCTTTGGTTTTTTTTAATCTTTGATACCATATCCACGTTGTGTGAGCATACTTTTCCAAGGAATTGGAATAGAAATTGGAATTATAGTCAAGCTATAGAAGCATACCTCCTTTCGATTAATCCTGGACATGGGAAAATATTTAAAAGGAAAAAAATGATATTCTATACTCGTAGACACTGCTGAAAATGCCACTTGTTTCTTAACTTCATTTAGTGATGTCTAAAATAATTGAATATCACAAAAAATTGTAGTACCGAACTAGAATAAGGATTGTACTTCACTTTGAAAGTAGGATGAATATATTCATTGTAATACCTTGTATATCAATGTTATTCATGGTGGCATTGATCATCCATTTATCATCAGCGGACGCACTAATTCCATTGTTAAAGCTTGAGGAAATCATCCACGACCTAAATTGACATGGCCCCTATCTTGGCATAGTTGTTCCCAATTCTTTTGAGATGGATCCTTTTTTTCAATCTTTAGCTTTCAACTATCTGGTACTCTGGATATTGCAGGTCACCATTGAGAAAAAAAAAATAAGGAAAGGCTCTCGAATCTTGAACAGTACCATTATGTCTATTTGTTATGTTTTTTGGGGAGGGTGAAGATTTCATATAGGAAGCATTCATAAGCATAGAGTCATCACCGTCATGTCAGGATTGGCATGAGCTCATAGTCAACATTGTCATGTCAGGATTAGCAATGTTTGGTCTCAATTTATTTTATTGATATGAATCCATTATTTTATATTTTGTGTGACTCTATAGCTTTAACCCATTTTGTAATTCTAGTTTTTTGCACATGTATGTTGTATTGCATTTTTTTTTGTGTGGATGAATGGAGGAATAACAACTCAGTCATTGTTGAGTTCCTTCAAAGTGAAAGGAATCGTTCACTATGGAATTACAGGGAATGTTAACTCTTCTCTGCGCATTGGAGATCTTACAATTCCTTTTTACTAGGCTCATATCAACCTATGGAATTGGAAAGCTAATGCTTTTGTTTATTTATGTGAATTCTAAACAGATCATATTATGGCCTCATAAGTAGACGCTATTGTAAAAATATCATGTGAATGAATCTATGGGTTTGAATATATATATATTTGGATCTGAAATATGGAGATGGACCCAACAATAGATTTTGTTGTAAAAATACCATGTGAATGAATCTATGGGTTTTAATGTATATATATTTGGATATGAAATATGGAGATGGACCCAATAATAAACTTTCTTTGAAATCAAATGGATATTACACAAGAGAATTTGGGTACCTTCACTTTGTAAACTTCACAACCTCATCAGATCTTTCATAACCTCATTAGATCTGAGCTTAAAGCTCAGAAAACCTTCTTAACCACTAGAATTTTTTCAAATAATTGAACCCTAGAGGTCCGACAACATGCCTTTTGGGTTCCATCAAATCAAATATTAAAGCTCATGTAACCTCCTTAACCACTGGAATTTTTTCAAATAAATGAAACCCCAGAGGTCTGGCAACATGTCTTTTCAGTGCATATGGACTAACACTATTATCAGATTTCCAAGAGCCTTGGGATATTATTATCCCTTCAATGAAATACAATGGTTTTTAAAAGTATATATTTAATCATATGTTTCAAACCATGATGAATTATCCCTTATTAACAAGAATAGAGGCAAATATGCCACGTAGTGGCTAGTACCTGCCAAAATGACTAATACGCTTGTCAATGAAGACAAACTAATAGATTAAAATGACTATTGCTTCTACAAACCATGTGCATTGAAGCTTTTAGTTTGAATAAGAGGAAACCACTTTTTTAACTTAAGAAATAAAAAATTAAAAATCATTTTCTTTGTTTTTATATCATGAAACCAATAATCTCCAACAATATTAAAAATCTTTGAAAGAATTTCAAGTTTCCCTTACATTGTTACCTTGACACTTCCCTTACATGTCCATGTCCAAGGTGTGGGATCACCCACATACTTCCTCGATATAGAGACAACAACTATTTCCAGCTTTTAATACATCATATTTTAATATTCAAAATATTATTATTTTATTTTGGGGAAGAGATGAGGTCGTCAACGAGTTACTTCGCTACAAGGTCCTCCCCTTCACTACCTATAAAATTGAAGTTGGAAAATTCGGCTAATTAATTGAAATGGACCAGCTTTTGGAAAATCAAGTTTTTACTTCCCAAAACATTTTTTACAACCCATCGATTAATATAAAACATTTTGTATAAAGTTCGATTAATTATGATTAATCTAAAACATTATGTATAGCACCTGGATTAATCTAAAACATTTTGTATAATAATTCGATTAATTAAGATTAATCTAAAATATTTTGTATAACACTTGATTAATCAATCAACTAAACAGAGAGTAAGTGCTTTGCATAGATTCCCCTTGTTTGTGTTTTAAAAACCAAGTTTTAACAAACTCAATAACATTAACACAATTATAAATGAATGTAGTGTAAGATTATAATCTAGCTTACACCATATAAACCTACATGATTTCAAAATTTATATTAAATTGTTTTTTCCTAATTTTTAAATTTGGTTAATAGTTTAATTTTTGGTTAAAATAATAACATGGAGTATGCTCTCTATATAGAGGATATATGATTAGATTGTGATGTAAAATTTATATTTTATTTGAACATCAAATTGTGATAAATATCATTTTATAATAAGGATAGAGTAAAAGAGATAATTTTAATTTTAAAAACAATTTTTTTAATATATTCAACAACTACATTTTGTGAATTTTTTTCATGCAATTTAATATTAAAAAATAACAATAATAATATAATAATATGTTCATTTTTCTAAAAGAAATTTAACATTTTATTTTCTTGTTTTAAAGATATGTTAATTATATGTCAAATTTGGTTAGCATGATTGGTTTGGAAGGGCCTTGTTTTGTATGGCGACCTAAGTAAACTCCAAGATAGTGGGAGGAGACATCTAAAATGCATCCATGTTAAAGGTTTGTGTGACCCAATCCGGGTGTGATTCCATGTGATTTTGATGGCTTATATTACATGAATAGTGGTTTCTTAGACCAAAAGCTAATCCCACAAGTCACAAATACATGTCACAAATACATCAGCAAAACCAAAACAAAAAAAATACTAATTATATATAATATGTATATAACTATATAAACAACTAAAATTTTTCTTTATTTTTGGATATAAAATATTTTTAAAGTAGAAATATCATATGTTATTTTTTTTCCCAATTAATCACTATGAAAATAGAGAAAATTTTAATTTTTTATTACTTTTAAAAGTAAAACATAAAAAAAAATTCCTTAAAATTATTATATTTAAAATGATATATTGTTTTATAATATTTACATCTAATTTATTTTTATTTTATTTTTATTAATTTATTTATTACTTAATGTGTTAATTCAATAAAAGAAAATTATTAATTAAAACTAATTTTTTAATACTTAAAAATATTAATTAATAATTTAAACAAAAAATATAATATATATATATATATATATAATCTCATTGCCATAGTAACAAACATGTATTGCCAGTTCTTTCTTGTATAGCATACCAGCCTTATTGCCTACCTCTATAATATTTGGATACTCAGGCTTAATATTTTTAGTAGTACTCTTTGTAAATAATGTAATCTATGAGGCCCATATTTGTACGAGATGAGAGCTTTCTTTAGTCTCTAAAATTTGTATATGAGAACTGAATGCAAGTTGAGATTTACTCGTTCTCCATAGGTTTTTTCGGTTACCCATGGAAATCCAAACATTAGTATGAAAGTCCTTCAAATTTATCATCACAACCGTGCAATTTTTTGTTTGGAGTTACATGCAAAACTGTGTATGGTGATGCTATTCCCAATACACAGAGAAGATATGTTTGGAGTTACATGCAAAACTATGTATGGTGATGATATTCCCAATACATAGAGGAGCTAACCCATAAGTATTTAAGGTTAGGGTGTCCTTTAATTTATCATGCCTTTATCTAGTAGGCTTATTGAAGAATGATAGGTTGTGGCTTCCTGTCTGAGATACCATATTAATTATATTAATTTGGAAAATTTTAATTGTACAATAGTTAATTAGTATCATTTACTTGTGAATGAGAAGAAGAGCCGAAAATGGAGGACCATTATTCATTTTGACTTGTTGTTAGTACGCTTCTAAACATAAAATAAAATATGATTGTTTAAAATTTTAAACAATGAGTTAAAAAAAATAATTAATATAATAATATGTATTATTGTTTTGATAGAGTTATTATGAATTGTTGTAAGTGTGCTTACAAAAATAAAATAAAATTGTTTAAAAATTTATTGAATGCATAAAAAAATTAACTAATATGATAATACATATTATTATTTTTAAAGAGTTATTTTGAATGGTTGGAATTATAAGTTTTAATTATTAAAATTACATTATATTATGGTTTTAATAAAATCAGATTTAATTCAAATTGGGAAAAAATATTCCAAGATTAAACGGCTCCTAATCAGTGAAGGAGTAT
The DNA here is from genome assembly GCA_009831015.1 of Picea engelmannii. Classification (NCBI taxonomy): domain Eukaryota; kingdom Viridiplantae; phylum Streptophyta; class Pinopsida; order Pinales; family Pinaceae; genus Picea; species Picea engelmannii. The sequence continues at coordinate 279,418 of ML787528.1, read as the reverse complement.
GCAAAATAGCCATCTCCACATGACATTCTTCAAACAGATTATTTTATGTTAAATAAACAATTCTCTTTTGAATTTAAAAAAAATAATAATAAATTCTTTGTGAAGATGCAAAAATTCTCTTTCACATCCAAAACGACACGACGGTGCTACAGATGCAGACATCAATTTCATTAAGAATGAGTTTCTTCAATCATCGACATAATCAAAGGGAGGGCGTTTACGATTATTGTTGATAAAATAGAGGTGGGTTGCAATTTTCATTTCACTAGTCATATGTTTATTTCCTACCACCGACTTCATCGAACACAAATATCTGTCATCCAACTTTATGGTGCTAGTCCATTTTTAGATCAACGTTGTGCACATTGGTGCATCGCCTAAAAATCTAAGAAAGGATGGAAAACTACAGCAGGGAAATCTAAGAAACTTAATTGGACTTAGTCGAGAAATTTAATGAAGGCATTCAACATTCGTCATGTGCATGCTAAAAGGCATTCAACATCCTTCATGTGCATGGTAAAAATGTGTAAATGATCTATAGCTCGGGTAGTGAACCTTCCCTTCCAACACTCATTGATGTCCTAGCTGGTCTTATGTCCATTCAAAATGTTTTGTGAATCACGCATATTGTTGTCCTTGAGCTCTGCCAGATTATACCCTTTTGCTGCTAGGTTGGAACACTCAGGGAATCGAACTCTACACAAAAAAGATGTAGAAATGACATCGTTGATGCATAATTCTTGTTCAACCCATGGATTTGGTGGGAAAAGCTTCGATCAGTCAGGCTAGAGCCGAGAGTCTCTTTTTTTTCGACCCAACCTACATTGCATTCAAGGAGGCATATTGAATTGCAACAAATCCCTTATTTTTTCTATTCTTTTGTGATCTGCCTATACTAAAGAGCAAGTCCAGACATGGGTTAAGAGTTGGGTAAGAGTTCTAAGTCTATGGCCAACCTCAAGAAAGTATCATTTTAGAACCTCTAGTGTCACAACCACCAGTTGAATTAGTAGCAACAGAGGTGGATGTAGTTACAGATTTATAACCAACAATAGGAGGTCTTGCAAGGGAGAAAATATTTTGAATAAATGGTGGCCTAAATTCCTATGTGGCCACACCCAAGCATTAGTCAGACTCTCTAGCCCAATAGTTGTTAATAAATGGTTGGCATTGAGTTTGCAAGGCTTGTAGCATCGTATCATTGTTGCACGAAAGAAAGTTGCTCTATTTCATTCTCTTTTCTCAGTAAAGCGGCCCTCGTCCGAACTCCACCAAATTCATTTAGGAAGCGACCTTGCTCCACCAACCTAATGGAAGTTCTACCCAAGTTCTTTAGGGGTTTGAGGTGCCTCTAGTTTCTAGATGTTAGTCCTTGTTCCAAGACAAAGAAATGGGACTGCCGTAAAAAAATTGTACTACTGACCTGGTACTATATGACGATGCAAGGTAGTTGTATTATTGTAATAACATAACAATGTCGTGCTAGGAGCATCTCAGAAGAAATTATTCTCCCACAAACTGCATATCTTGAGGCACTCTTCATGTTATGCCCTAAAAATAAGGCAACCCTTGAGGACATCACTATGCTCCATGATCGACAACAAAAGGTTCTATTCAACTGGAGGAGGAGACTTTTAGGGGTATGAAAAAAATCCAGACAATCTCTTTCATAAATAGTAGTGTTAATATTCCTGAGGAAATGGAAGTGATGGATCACCTCAAAATGATTCGTCTGCTTGGATGCATGGTCCCCAAATGGATATTTGGGCTTCCATACCTCATTGAATTGGAGCTACAATATGATAACTCGCAGTCTCTTCTATAATCAATCTTCTTTTGCAATCAAAATTATTCTGCAAGGGATTCTGCACCAATGGTTCTCCTTCTGCAAGAGCTTCTAGGATAGCGGTGAGTACTTGAATAATAATTTAAATTTAAAATCATGGAAAAGGTATCTTTCAACTAACCTTTGGAGCTACATCTATACCATATCAATACTCACCACAACTATACCATATCAATACTCGCTACAACTATACCATATCCATCAATACTCACTATAATACTTAGTTTCAGGTCTCCAATATCATGTCTTATTAAGGATTTTGATCAATATGATGCATTTGATTGATGTCATCGTTAGTTAACAATATCTTGCAGGAGGAGGAGGAGGAGATTCTTTGAAGAAGTTCTTTTCCTTGTTGCCAGTTTGAATTCCATCTAGGAAATTCAAAAGATCTGCAAACCATGTGTAATGCACATGTGGAAGACCTAATTCTTTATATCTAGAGCAAGTTTGTGGTATTATGAACTACAGATGAAGAAAAAATCTTCAAAGTTAGAGAAAGTCTGCAGTATTATGAACTGTAAATGAAAAAAAATTCTTCAAATCTAGAGCAAGTCTATAGTATTATGAACTATAGTTGAAGAAAAATTCTTCAGAGTTAGATCAAGTCTGTAGTATTATGAACTATAGTTGAAGAAATAAAGTGGTGTAGCAATTGAAGAAGGAACCAACCACAATTGAAGAAGGCAGTGTGGTGATGGGAATATTCTATGACATATGTGTTGATATTATGGTAGCTGCAAGAGGCATTTACCTCCACGTGTAAACTTGACAAGAATAAAATATTATGGGAAGCAAGAAGAAACCCTAATGAGTTGGCTAATAACCCTAGAAGATAAGTCGGCTCAAGAGGATAATTTGTATTAGGTTATTAGCCTCCAAGAGAAGAAGTCGACAAGAAGAAATATTATATACTAAGTAAATAGGCACCCAGAATGAGAAGTCGGCCCAAGCAGTTAGCCAGAATTAGTATAAATATAGGAGGCTAGTCTTCATTCTAGCAAGCATTCTCAGAACTGCAGAGCTCACTTGTGCACACTGTAGTTAGCCAGTTTGTGCGCAAGTTTGGAGGAGAGTTGTCATTGTTGTTGTTGTAGCTAGCATATTACGTTATGGCTTGGACTATCTCTTGGTTATGGTTTGGACTATCTGATCAACGCTTATTTTGTGTGCTATCCTTGGAGAAATTTGTGCTACCCTTTGTTTGGATAACTAGCCTAGGGTATGCTTCCAGAGTGATTCTCTGTCAAGGTTAAGGTGCTCGGATGGTGGCTTCAGCCTATGGTTGGGTGACAATAGTGATATTGTCTATGGTAAAATGAGCACATCCATTATATTCTAATAGTTTATCAGCCCACACCTCCTTCATTTAGTCTAACCATTGGAAGGGAGCATAACCATAAGGATATTAAGCTCGTTGAATAATTGTCGCTACGGTTTCTAGCAGGAATAGTCACCAAAGCTTTGCTGCTAGGGTTACTAGCAGGTGTAGTTGCAGTTGCAGAAACCCTAACCCTCTCGTTGAGGCACCTTAAGTGAAGGGATTGACCTAATTTCTGGATAGACCAGTGCGCCCTAGCCTAGCACATCTCCTGGTACTCTCAGCAAGTCAAGATGTCAAGTTTGAGTTTTTGGTCAAATATAGGGTTAACTAAGTCAAAGCAGCCATGAATTATTCTATGAAGTCATAAAACAAGTTAGATGGAGCTTCTAACTTCAAAGTGTGGAAGACAAGGATTGACCTCATCCTTTCCAAGAATAAAGTGTTGGATATCATGAAAGGAAAGATCATGGAACTAGAGTTTGAAGAAGGAAAAGAGAAGGAACCGCAGAATGTTGCAGTTATGGAGAAGTTCAAAGACATTGAAATCAACGCCATGAGTATCATAGTGGACTCTATAAAATACCAATTGATACCCTACATCTCCCATCTTGACTCATCGAAGAATATGTACGATGCCCTAACAAACCTCTTCTTAGTCAGAAACATTAGACATGTAATGAATCTGAAGAAAGAGCTCTGTGACATGAAGATGAATGATGATGAAATAATAACATCATTCTTTGTGAGAATCTCTCAGTTAAGAGATCAACTACAAGCTATTGAAGAGATCATTTTAGAGAAGGAATTGGTAAACATAGTACTCAATGGTCTTCCCAAGACGTGGGATGCATTTGTCACAAGCATGAACACAAGGAAGGAGTATCCTACATTTGAAGAACTTTGGACTTGTTGTGTTCAAGAATAATCAAGGATCAGTGCAAAAAAGAAACCCCAAAAGAAGTACGATGATCAAGCCTTCACAACAAGGTTTAAGGATTTCAAGAACAAAAAGAAGTTTAGCTCCAAGAAGAAAACAAATCAAGATAAAGATATGTCAAGGATACAATGCTTCAATTGTCAAAAGTATGGTCACTACAAGAATAATTGTCCCGAGTTAATGAAAATGAAGGAAACACACGAAGCATTAGTTGTCAAAGAAAGGGAACCCTCAAAGAAATCCAAGCAGGACAAAACATACTTCTTCTTCTAAGACAAGGTAACAATACTCTTCATGGTTCCTGTACATACCATGTTTTCGATACATATCTTGCATATCTATTTCTTAGAAGATAATATGTTCAAAGAAAAACTATACTTATGGAAGAACAACAAGATAAGGACTTCTATCACTATGAATATAAGACAAGCTACAAGATAAGCCGAAATCAGAAAGAAACCTAGAATAATTAAAGACAGAAAGAAGTCAGCAATCAAGAGGAAATTGGAAAAATATTTGTAACACCTTGCAGAAGGCAATAAGGATGCAGACTGAAGCATGGATTATGTTAGATGGAGGGAGACGATTATATACTTACTTCCAAAATAAAGACATGCACTCATACATGAAGCAAGGATTAGGAGGGAGCTAATCCTATGATCCATTGAAGATGATGAAGTATATATCCAGGGTAGCAGCCATGAAAAGCAGTATGTGTTTAGTTTGAATTTAGAAGAAGTCTTCTTCGAAAAGAAGAGTTAAAGTATCCATGATCCTAATATGAAAGGAAGCAGTTGTAAACTTCATAGCATGGAATCTATAGAAAACTCTATGGACCGAAGATCTAAAGAGAAACATGAGGAAGAACATGAAGATTCCAAGAAAGAACAACTAGTCATTGTATCAAGAATCACAAGATTACCAGCCTGATATGAACTCACTAAAAGAAATCAAGCAGAGGTACTGAAAGTTGTGATGAAGAACAGTGTATGAAAGACTTATGAATGTAAGCATTGCGAGATCTAGAACTAGAGGTTCTCTCAGATGGAGGGAGAAGACTATGATGATTACTTGTTTCAGTAAACTAGATATATCTCTACATGAGCCTTTATATCGTCCGTAATATCCATAGTTGGAATTGACATCAGATGAATGCAAAGACTGTTCTCCAGAATAATTGAACAAAGAGCGTATGTAGAGCAGCCTCAATGCTTTCAGGTATAACATAAAGATACCCTTGTATGCAGATGGAAGAAGACAACTTGGTGGAGAACCTCCAATGCATAGCAGAAGCATGGTGAAGATTTTCTATAACAGAGATATTGTATTATAATGATTACTCAGAAGATCAGCATGATGGATTGCCAATCCATGAAAAAAATATCATGATGACAGGAGAAGTGCCACATGGATATGTTCTAGTTTGAGCCTTTCCATGATGTTATGAACTAGCAGGAAACAAAAGGAGCTGAATTCAATTATGATATACTGTAATGAGTAAAGTTATATGAAGCCTTCAAAGAAAACCAGTGTTCCAGAAAGACCAAAGTAATTTGAGATTAAGAATTACATTCTCCATGATGAAGCCTAGAAAAGAGAAATGGTTCTCCAATATATATATATCTCCATAGATGAGCAGATAAGTAGACATTTTGGTAAAGCCTCTATCCAAGATGAAAGATTTTGCGTACTCAAGCTGGAGCTCATGGAGATGACTTCCCTATTGAAAAAGGAAGAGATGACTCTCAGGTTGGGAGGGAGCACTGATGTGTTATTGATTTATGGAAAATCATTTTTTAGTTCGAAAAATGGTCCAGGATGAGCAGTTCCTTTCCATTTCGGAAAGTGGGTTGAGATTTCTGATGGACATGCATTTTCCAATTCAGAAAATGGTCTAGAATCGAACGGTCATTTTCATAATGAAAATGGTTCGATGGATTGTTGATGTACCATATACAATGATTTCCCATTATGGTTAACATGGGGAATGGTTTAGGACAGTCTCTCTTCTTGATGGTCAATCAAGAAGATTTCTCTACCTCACCGAATAGTCATTCTTTCGAAGCTCACAATTGTGAGCAGTTTCGAAGAATGGTCTATTTTAGAGGTTGGTACAGGACAATCATTTCCTTAGGAAATGGTCCAAATAGTCATTCCCTAGGGTGGATTCATGCTCTCCAGGTTACACTTTGTTTAGTGTCGGAGGAATGGCCCAGATAGGTGAATGGTCCAGGTTCAGCAATCAGGGAAAGGCATTCCTTAGGGAAGACTCATTCTCTCTAGGTTACACTTTTTTTAGTGTTGGATGAATGGCCCAGGGCAGGGAATGGTCCAGGATCAGAAACCAGGACAATTATTCTTCCTTGCTTGAGAGGAATAGTCTAGATATCTCATCATTGATGTTTGAATTTCTAAGGGAAGATGCTCTTCTAGATCTCACAGATGTGAGTGGAAGAATGGCCCAAATGATTCAGTTTATATCATAACAATGTTTTCTGTGCAGGTTGATATCAGATGATTTTTCTGGAGACTGTATATCTTTGGACAGTAGATGTATGCTACTATGGTGGATGTGTTCCACTAATTGTGATTATATGCCATAGATCAAGTATCTGTGTGCTACTTGGTGTGGTAGTTTACCACTAGATTGTAGTTGTGTACCACTATGGATAGACATAGTTTTGTTCTATTGAATGATATTGTTTTGATTTCCTTGAAGACTATCAGCAGTGTTGGAAATGATTATCAGCTAGATGGATGATCAATGGACAGAGATTTCCTAGATGGAAAATGGTCCAGGACATTTATTCTTCTAGGACATATGTCTAGATTAGAATAATGGTTCTTGTGTCACTCTATGGAGTGAGTGACTTATCCAGCATCATGCTTAATTACTCAGATAGAGTATGGTTTCGAGAGATGATGCAGTTGATGACATTGATAGTGATGATGGTGCTCATGATATAATATTGAGATAGTCTGTACGACTATGATGATGCTACTGATTGAATGGTATGTTTGTGCTCAAGACCATTGTCTTCAATACCTCCCTTGCTAGGAGGGAGTGTTGATATTATGGTAGTTGCGGGAGGTATTTACCTCCACGTGTAAACCTGACAAGAATAGAATATTCCGGGAAGCAAGAAGAAACCCTAATGAGTTGGATAATAACCCTAGAAGACAAGTCGGCTCAAGAGGATAATTTGTATTAAGTTATTAGCCTCCAAGAGAAGAACTCGGCAAGAAGAAATATTATATACTGAGTAAATAGGCACCCAGAATGAGAAGTCGGCCCAGACAGTTAGCCAGAATTAGTATAAATACAAGAGGCAAGTCTTCATTCTGGCAGGCATTCTCAGTACTGTAGAGCTCACTTGTGCGCATTGCAGTTAGTCGGTTTGTGCACAAGTTTGGAGGAGAGTTGTCGTTGTAGCTGCTGCAACTAGAAAATTACGTTATGGCTTGGACTATCTCTTGCTTATAGTTTGGACTATCTGATTAGCTCTTTTTTGGTGCACTATCCTTGGAGAAAGGTGAGCTACCCTTTGTTTGGCTATCTAGCCTAGGGTATGCTTCCGAAATGATTCTCTGTCAAGGTTAAGGTGCTCGGATGGTGGATTCAGCCTATGGTTGGGTGACAATAGTGATATTGTCTATGGTAAGACGATGTAACAACCCTCCTAGTTAAGGACAACTACTCTGTCAACAGGTGCAAAAATTCTTTTTGTTTGGGGTGTTAAAGTGTGTGCGCGCGTGTAGAAGAAACAACTCCCTTGACTCTACATCACCACTCAAACCAACAAGACGCAATTAAGACAAACACAAACAAGACGACCCAAAATATCCTAGTGACAACAAGAAATAAATGCCCCTGGTCATAAGACGTGCAACTAGTAGCTGTAAGCAGAAAAGGACACCAGGGGTTAGGTACAGTATTGGCATAGAATGGAAGAATCCAACAGAAGAGTCGCAGTAGTGGAACTGTGCCTTGAAACAGCCCAAGACTACTGATACAGCTCAGAGTGTGTTGCAAGAGTGAAACTGTGCCTTTAAACAGCCCGAGACTCTTGATACGGCACTGGATTCCTTCCACCAGATTTACACACAGACATAAATACTAATCTACAATAGGTGTCTATATCCCACCCGAAACGAACATACTACGCAATACAATACCCCCAAGTACTACCAAATCAGGGACAATCATGACCTCTACGGGAGACGCAAGTCAGGATGACTCCAATCGACCAACCATTTTTGGGGCCCAAAGACATCCATCAAGACCAATTTCTCCATTAATTATCATAGGTACCAAATGCTCATCACGATCACTTCGATTAATCCAAGGTTGACATTGTGATTCTACCGTCACTATTAACATTGCAAATAAAAACAATTATTATTATTGCATTTAGACAATACTGCCATTGCAATTAAGCCATATTAATATCGCAGTTTAAGCTTCAACCATGGCATTCAATTTAACGATAATAACATTAAATAAACAAGTTAGCATAGCAGTTTGGGCATCATCATGACATGGTAAATTTTAACAATATCAACACTAATTTAACAAGGTTAACATGGTAGCTTAAGCACCATTATTACATTTCATTTAAACATCAATAGCATAAATTAAACAAGGTTCTTCATGGCAGCTTACGCAACATCATTATATCGTATTCTAAACCATAATAACATTAAATAAAACAAGTTCATCATGGAAGCTTACACAACATCATTTATTGCATCCTAAACAATAAAAACATTAAATTAAGCAAGATTCATCATGAACGGTTCAATTAAACAAATAATAACATATCAAATCACCCATCATCATTAACCTTAAAACAATACTATTATTGCAATTTAAACAAGTAATACCAAGGCAAGTAAGCAATATTAATATTGCAAATTAGCCATCATCGTTGACCTTGCAAATTAAAACAACCTCATTAATGCAAATTAATGGAAATTAAACAATATTAATATTGCGAATCAACCACCATCATTGCCCTGGCAATTTAAAACAACCTTATTATTGCAAATACCAAGACAATTAAACAAATATTGATATTGCGAATAAAGCAATTATTTTTATTGCAAATTATACAAGTATTCCCTTGCAAACTAAGCTATTAAATTCATTACATAATAAAACGTAGTTTAAATAACAATGCAACTATTTATCTAGATTTATATCCCCAACAACCAAGGGTAGAAAGTTTAACCAACAATTGTGACATGTGAATAAATTAACAAATTCACAATAATAAATCTTCAACCTTAGAATAACCGAAATTAGGGTTGTCCACAATAGCAAATGCAATTATTTCCCAAGAATTAACACGCAAGTATAGTGTTCATTTCAGGCTTATCCTAATGATTTGATGTCATGCAATCATAACATGAATATTAAGGCCTATTTATACTTCATAAATCAATTTGATAAAACCAACTCTCACCATACAACCAAAATCTGGCTAAATAATAATCTACACATTGATAAATAAAATAGAGTTACTTATTTATAATCCCGGTTGCAATACAGTGATAAGGGTAAGTTTTAAATTTCCATTCAACTTTGATAAATATTGAAGCTCTTATCAAACACACCAGAGATATTCAATCTAGGCACATTTAATAATTCCGCCCTAAAATTAACCCTAATATCACACCACTTAATAATAATCCAGAGATTTAAACGATAGAAATCCATATTTAAGGTGGGACGGAAATGTTAACCTAATTCTGGAAACGACAATTCTAAATCACGAATGAAGTCGACCAGAAATCCATGATTACAGCGGAGCAGCATTATTGTACCAAATTTTTAAAACAGCAAAATAAATTCGTGAATTTTAATTGCACTGCGTTCGCCAGGATTGGGAGGCCGGATTGGTTGTGCCTGCGGTTGTACCTAAAGTTTAGCAAACACTATCCTGTATGCTAAGTAAAAACGAGGACAAGACCTGTGGGACGGATTCCTGGCAGTCCTCCAATAACCCTTCCCCATAAATCAGTTGATACGCTGTAGGTATATAGACCTTCAGAGATGAAAAGAAAGAGATGGTAGGCGTGAGCTTCCTCTGGACATCTAAGGATTAATAACGCCTGGCGGTCTGTGGGTCTCTACAGTTATTGGGGCAGGTGCAGCACTGAAAGGGGCTTAATCTGCCAGCACGTCTATCGAGAAGAACGCGAGCATGCCTAAAATTTGGTAAGCTTAATCGGAAAACTTTTGGATATAGCTTTATGAAAAAGTTTCTCGATTCCCAATCCATAAAGGAAAAAGGTTTAAATTCGTTAATATATCCTCCAAAATTTACCTTCAGACAATGGACATAATTTTATGGCAAGTCTTCCACTCGCCATGATTAAAGCCTTCACAAATTCCAACCGCATGGTTCTCGGCAAAAATAGACCAAGTCCATAGAAATTGATAGCCTAAAAATCTAAGTAGTAGTTTTAATCTATTTTATGGACAATAAAGTCGAAAAGAAAAGATGAGGATGTGGACGCTATGACCCCGAACTTAAGTGGACTGTATGTTTGGGGTATCCAACGAGAAGGGAGCAAAGTCAGTTATTCCATGCCCTGTTGATTGTTTTTGTTCACAAGGATGCCCGCGATATGATAAAATAACTGGGACAGTAAAAAAAATGAGAGCAGCAGCGCGGGCATTTCAAAATAACGAAGGGCCCAGCCAGAAATTCGCCTACGGTGCCAGGATACGACAGCCCACTGCAAGCAGATATTAAAAATGAAAAATAGCCCATGTGCAAGGACGACAATGCATTGCAATTTAAATGTAAGCCAAAAACGAGCGCAGACATAGAAAAAGGAAATAAGAACAACGACGCAGACATTCTTTTTAAAAAACAAATTGAAGGGCCCAGCCATAGCTAAAACGCCCACTGTACAGGTGACTACGCCCAATGAAAAGGGAGAACCCACAGAGAATCGCAGGCCCAGGTATATACAACAACGACCAAGTAAAAAGAAGAAAACCCACCATATAGAGCCTCCACGGTGTAAGTAAAATCGACCAGGTAAAGCAAAGGGAACCCACCGAGATATAAAAAGGGCCCAAATAAATATGAACACCTGGATATCAAGAAATAAAAACCCTACTGCAAATCAAGCTCCCTGTGTATATAAAAAAAATTATGCCCAAGGTAATGCGAGAAGGCCACGGAGAAAATAAAAAAAATGCCCAATACAAATAACAACGCCCAGGGTACAAGAAAACCACTGCAGAAGGAAAACGCCCGAAATATCTAAATGCCTAACGTAAAAAGAGTAAACCCTACTACCCCAAAATGCCCACGGCATAAAAAACGAAATAGCATAAACCACCACAAATTACCTGAACCCTCAACTACACAGTTTAAAAACGAAGATCTTCTAAGTACCCCCCCCCCTTTTTTTTTACAGAGTATGAAGGACTGGAAACAACACTCCACCACAATACAACCATAATCGCAGCAATAAATCACTATCCATTCTACACTACTCAGTTCAGGAACATACCTTTGCCTTATTCACTTGCCGCAACGATTCTTGTGCTCCTGCCACTCCTGCTCCTACTTGCTGACCGCAAAGAACTCACCGGTACCTCCCAACCAAATGCTAGGGGTACTCTTCTTCCCCCTCAGCCCCCCGAGCCGCAAAGGGACCACACACAATCAGAGAGTAACTAGCTTCTCAACTCGCCTCCAAGGCTGAGCTACCACTCCAGTCTGCTGAGAATCCCCAACTCCTACAAGAAACCAGTCCAGTCTCTAGTCTGGCAGCATAGCAATACCAATCTCAACCAAAAGTCCCTTCTTTCCCCCTCTCCCTTTCTTTTATCCAATCTCAAACCCTAATTCTTCTTTTTCTTAGGTTTTTCCCCCTTTTCCCTTTTGATTTTCTTATTTTTCTTTTTAATTTATTTTGTTTATATTATTTTATTTTATTTTTCTTTTCAAAAACTCAAAGAATATGTGCTCTCATTATTAATTTCATTTTATTTTCACATGCTTAACTTTATTTGTTTACAATTTGTTTATAATATAAATATACATATATATATTTTCATTTTTCTGTTTTATAAGCATGCATTCATCATTGTAGTTTATCATTATCCATCATTTAAATTTACCATTAATAGATGTATATATATATAGGATAAAGAGAGATTAGGGTGATGGCAAACAAGTATAGGGGAAAAGTAAATGTATTACATAAAATGAATAAAGAGGAATTACGGGGAGGGATGGCGGTTTAGTAATGTGAACTTCCCAAGTAAAAGGGAGATGGATACTAGAAGATCAAGGTGATGGAGGATAGTTTAAAAAGTCGACATGGATAATGAGAGGATAATGGTCCGAGTTATATATATATATATATATATTGAACTTCTCTTTTATTAAGGTCACATTAAATTCCCCCCTCCTTTTCTAGAAAGGTCTTAGGCTTAGGGCTTAGATTCTGAGCTAGGCGACGATTGGTTAGGGGAATTTCTTAAGGTTTTATTCAGGTGTTGATGACTTAGTGTTACTTAGGATGATCCTTCCTCCACAATAATGTGACGTTCCCTTCAAGACGCACCGCGTGCTCCAAGGGTGTCACTCGCCTCTGGAATTTCTTTTGGACGACGTGCCCTTCAGGACGCACCATGTGCTCCAAGGGTGCCACTCGCCAACTGAGTTTCTTCTGTGCGACGTGCCCTTCAGGATGCACCACGTGATCCAAGGGTGCCACTCGCCGACTGGACTGATTGGTAGAACTCTATAACCCCTGGAGTAAACACTCCGTCAGGTGAACTCGTAGGAGACTAAGGGCTCTAAGGAATAAGGCCCCCGCCTTATTGCGCACCCCTTAGAATCATCGTGAGCGACTGTCGCAGTCAGCCCTCATGGCATCGTGGCTCCTCTCAAACTAGGTAATCGTTAACCTACAGTTTGAGCCACGGCGGGAGTGCTAGCAGGTGGTGGCAGGGTTGTTGTCCACCCCTCTCCCTCAACCTCTCTGCAATCGTGTGTGGCCCCTTTACTCCATATGTGAGTCAGGTCAGCAAGCTATCGTCAGCCTGCATCACCAATAATCATGTCAGAAATGTCAACATCAAATCATCAAATCAAATGAAACATCATAATAAAC
>ML787528.1:245317-260607 GCA_009831015.1 Picea engelmannii | reverse complement strand
GCAAATTAAAACAACCTCATTAATGCAAATTAATGGAAATTAAACAATATTAATATTGCGAATCAACCACCATCATTGCCCTGGCAATTTAAAACAACCTTATTATTGCAAATACCAAGACAATTAAACAAATATTGATATTGTGAATAAAGCAATTATTTTTATTGCAAATTATACAAGTATTCTCTTGCAAACTAAGCTATTAAATTCATTACATAATAAAATGTAGTTTAAATAACAACGCAACTATTTATCTAGATTTATATCCCCAACAACCAAGGGTAGAAAGTTTAACCAACAATTGCGACATGTGAATAAATTAACAAATTCACAATAATAAATCTTCAACCTTAGAATAACCGAAATTAGGGTTGTCCACAATAGCAAATGCAATTATCTCCCAAGAATTAACATGCAAGTATACTGTTCATTTCAGGCTTATCCTGATGATTTTATGTCACACATTCACAACATGAATATTAAGGCCTATTTATACTTCATAAATCAATTTGATAAAACCATCTCTCACCATACAACCAAAATCTGGCTAAATAATAATCTACACATTGATAAATAAAATAGAGTTACTTATTTATAATCCCGGTTGCAATATAGTGATAAGGGTAAGTTTTAAATTTCCATTCAACTTTGATAAAAATTGAAGCTCTTATCAAACACACCAGAGATATTCAATCCAGGCATATTTAATAATTCCACCCTAAAATTAACCCTAATATCACACCACTTAATAATAATCCAGAGATTTAAACGATAGAAATCCATATTTAAGGTGGGACGGCAATGTTAACCTAATTATGGAAACGACAATTCTAAATCACGAATGAAGTCGACCAGAAATCCATGATTACAGCGGAGCAACATTATTGTACCAAATTTTTAAAACAGCAAAATAAATTCGTGAATTTCAATTGCACTGCGTTCGCCAGGATTGGGAGGCCGGATTGTTTGTGCCTGCGGTTGTACCTAAATTTTATCCAACACTATCCTGTATGCTAAGTAAAAATGAGGACAAGACCTGTGGGACGGATTCCTAGCAGTCCTCCAATAACCCTTCCCCATAAATCAGTTGATACGTTGTAGGTATATAGACCTTCAGAGAGGAAAAGAAAGAGATGGCAGGCATGAGCTTCGTTCTGGACATCTGAGGATTAATAACACCTGGCGGTCTGTGGGTCTCTACGGTTATTGGGGCAGGCGTAGCACTAGAAGCGGCTTAATCTGCCAGCACGTCTATCGAGAAGAACATTGGCATGCCTAGAATTTGGTAAGCTTAATCGGAAAACTTTTGGATATAGCTTTATGAAAAAGTTGCTCGATTCCCAATCCATAAAGGAAAAAGGTTTCAATTCGTTAATATATCATCCAAACTTTACCTTCAGACAATAGACATAATTTTATGGCGAGTCTTCCACTCGCCATGATTAAAGCCTTCACAAATTCGAACCGCGTGGTTCTCGGAAAAAAGAGACCAAGTCCATAGAAATTGATAGCTTAAAAATCTAAGTAGTAGTTTTAATCTATTTTATGGACAATAAAGTCGAAAAGAAAAGATGAGGATGTGGACGCTATGACCTCGAACTTAAGTAGACTGTACGTTTGGGGTATCCAATGGGCAGGGAGAAAAGTTAGTTATTCCATGCCCTGTTGATTGTTTTTGTTCACAAGGATGCCCGCGATATGATAAAATAACTGGGACAGTAAAAAAATGAGAGTAGCAGCACAGGCATTTCAAAATAACGAAGAGCCCAGCCAGAAATTCGCCCACGGTGCCAGGATACGAGAGCCCACTGCAAGCAGATATTAAAAACGAAAAATAGCCCACGTGCAAGGACGATAACGCACTGCAATTTAAATGTAATCCAAAAACGAGCGCAGACACAGAAAAAGGAAATAAGAACAACGACGCAGACATTCTTTTTAAAAAACAAATCGAAGGGCGCAGCCATAGCTAAAACACCCACTGTACAGGTGACTACGCCCAATGAAAAGGGAGAACCCACAGAGAATCGCACGCCCAGATATATACAACAACGACCAAGTAAAAAGAAGAAAACCCACCGTATAGAGCCTCCACGGTGTAAGTAAAATCAACCAGGTAAAGAAAAGGGAACCCACCGAGATATAAAAAGGGCCCAAATAAATATGAACACACGGATATCAAGAAATAAAAACCCTACTGCAAATCAAGCTCCCTGTGTATAAAAAAAAAATTATGCCCAAGGTAATACGAGAAGGCCACGGAGAAAATAAAAAAAATGCCCAATACAAATAACAACACCCAGGGTACAAGAAAACCACTGCAGAAAGAAAACGCCCGAAATATCTAAATGCCCAGTGTAAAAAGAGTAAACCCTACATTTGTGTGGAAAAAGAAAGTAGTGTATCTTGTAGGCTCTGTAGCCTATACTAATGCTATCTCTAAATACTGCTCATATCGTAAGTGTTTCATGGCAGCTTAGTCCCTGTCAAGCTATGACTTTGGTTTGTTTAATCTAAACCATATAGAATACAATACTAAATCATTCATGCAATTACTCTTATGTAAATACATTATGAATTGTGTTCAAATAATCAGCCCTAGTTTTGGTTTAAAGGCTAAAGGTTTGACCTTGAGCTCTTATTTCCTTATGGATACTACTTCCTATGAGGCCCCTCTATCAATGCCTCTCATGTTGTTGAAATGTAAATTGATTATGGCTCAACTGGAACTAGAATTGGAATTGCCTCAAGGCAATCTACTTAGGCAAATGCACCTGCATCTGTCTCTTCTCGTTATCTCGATGCTACTATTGAACAAAATAAATTGCATTTGGATCTTCCTTTACTCATGCATCAATAGGATTTAGTTCCTCCACGCCTTACCCTATATAGTAGTAAATTGAGGGAGGGAATGATGTTTCTATCATTTTATTTGGCTACGAAACCCTTGTGATTCTTCTTTATATTGATCTACTACATGTCGGCGATGATTCTTTTTTATATTGATCTACTACATGCTAGTGATATCGGTGCTTCTTTGAATTATTAAATTATATCTTGAATAGACTAGAGGTTTTTTGGAGCCTTTAAATAATAATACGGAGCACAAATAAAGTTATTCAGTCTATAAAGAAGAAGCCTTTGTACCCATGCAAATGAGCAGAGTACCCAAGGTCAATGTTCAAGAGAGCATTAATAAACAAAGCCTACACATGTGCCCCAAGAAACAATGCATGTGGCATCAAAGGCATAGATTAAGTCATGTTATATAAGTAGTCGATGTCAAAGGTCAAAAATTGCTACCGAATATCCTCCAAAGTTGAGGTTTTAGCTCAATTCAACTCCAAAATTTCAAACGTCCAAAATATCAGCTTGGACTATGCAATCTCAACAATTGATATCTGTCACTCTATCAATTGTTTCAAATCTCTGACCAATTTCTGAGAAAAACTAAAAAAATGCAACATATACTTTAGACTTGTTCTAGTTCTAGCAGTTGTTGGCAACATGAGAAGTAGTAAGGATTCATGAATAATCCATGCAGGAAATCCTAGAAGCTAGTCTTTCATTACCATACTAGGTTGTTTTATACTATACCATCATGCCAAACCCTTTCAAACCACTCGATTCCATTAGTAAATTTTTCCTCTTTTGGTTATGAAACCTTAAAACATAAGACAAACCCCCACTTGTTTTGGGAAAATCATACTAATTCGATGGTAATTGACTAAAACACTTATAAATGGGTCTAGAGATACTGTTGTTGAGCTTGAGGATGCACAACAACCTAGAGGATGCATAAATGGTTTTTCTTCCTTTGAGAGAACGCATGATTGGGTTCAGGTCCTACTGAAACATGCCGTTTGATTTTCGTTAGAACTGCAGCAAGGGGATTCTTTAGATGGCTAGGAGTTTTTTTTAATGGGTAAGATGTTGTGAGAAATATAATGCAATTTTTTAAACAAACCCCAACAATACAAGAGCCAAAACACTGGAAAAGATGGCCTACATGCAGGGAGGCAAGGGAAATTTTTATGACAATCAAGAATGATCCCAAACAAGCTTCAAGTACATTCAAATGGTCTCTTTACTCACCTTAGAAATGATTATGAAAACACAAGCAGAGGCAGATCTTCTAGGCAGGATGAGCCTCATTAAAAAACACAAATATGGCACTAATGTTCAAAATTTGACAGGACAGGAATCAAACCCAAGTCTTGCTCTTGGCCGGTGGGATATTCTACCATTCTGTTATGTGCCCCCCTTTCAATATGAAGGTTTTGATAGGTTTGGATTTCTATCCTAAACCCTTGCCTCCCCCCTTAAAGACAAACTTTGGGTTAGGTCTTCTACCCAATGCAAATCAACCTCAACCCAAATTCTAATAACATGTTGAATATCACTGAAATTAAGTTCTATGCCCTATTTCTAATATGCACTCTAAGGGTTTATATATCAAGATGTAGATTTCCCTCTCCAAATATAAAATGGGTGACCAATGAGTTATCACGAACTATATTTTAACAAGAAAACTTTGAAGAACAAAGTGAATAAGACCTTACTGCATGCGACATTCTTTGCATTTCAATGAGAAAACAAAAAATAAATGAATCAATATAATACGACTCACCTACAAGGTAGAGTAAAATAGATCCATGCCACCAATTATGTTGAGTCCTATAAGATATGCATTTTTCCCTGGTACATCACAATGGATCTCAGTAACTCCATAATCCATAATGCAGAGATGGATAAAATTCAACACAACGCTTTGAACATACTGACCCTCAACAACTAGTTGTACCGCAACAGGAAAAGAAGAAATGCAAGATGGAAATATGGGAAACATTGGACTTGTAAAAGAAAGCACAGTGGACATGTACACAAAACATATTTGAAAGAATCTGAAAAAAAAAAAAAAACATATCACTACCGCCTGAAACAAAGCAACTTTCGCAGTAGCCAACATCATACTACTCAAGGCACAGTCGAGAAATTTTTCCCATAGACCCCTCGTTTTGTTAGAAATGGGAAACATATCAAACACATGATATCTCACTCCACCAAATTCTATTGTAATAAGACAGTACATAAGACAAAATAACACTATAGACTGAGAGAAAAAGTTAAAAACCCCAGTTGCGCCAGATGCAACTGAAACCCTGATAGACAACACTAGATTCGTGCTTCCAATCAAAACCATGGTGCTTCTCGCATAAAACCTTTTCACAACATCCAAGATATGAACTGCAAACCCCTTGGCCTTCGGCATTAAAACCTCGACTGAAAGCACCAAATCGCCGAAGATTCCCTCTACTTTTGTATAAATCGCTCGAAAATCCCTATTATGTGCCTTGACCTGGATGTTATGGAGCTTTTTCATGATGGGATGAGGTGGTATCACCAATGCCAAAGAGGTTGAAGTCTCATTGGGCTTGGATTTCATCACATAATTGTTGAAAGACTGTGTCAATTCAGTCATATTGTATTTTTGAGCAATCACATCGACTTGTTGTGAAATTGTCTCGTAAAATTTAACCGTATAAGTGTCCATCAATTATGGGATGTTGTTATAATTAATCCATTTTTTAAACCTCAACCCCTCTACATAATTACTCTTCTAAACATGGAATTTTATGGACATGACCATGTCTCTGCTTTCGATCCCTATTTTATATGAAAAAGAACATAATTTCGGCCACGGATACTATGATCATCATCAAAATCATCCCAAGGGCTATCACCATATGTTGGCGCTTGAGCATCCACTAGGTCAAGCCTTGGATAACTTGGCTCCAAATGGGAAATTGTGAATCATCATCTACCATTCGTCGGTAGGCCATTGAAATCGTCGCAAGTGTTGAGGCCACATGCATTTTCCAACCAGGGGTCAAGTCCTGCAAGTGCACGGTCCATCCTTCGACATACATAATGAAACTCCCGAATAAAAATATCACCCACATGGCCACTCCCATGCACTTGTATGTCATCACGAACAACGCAAAGGAAACCAACCCAGTTTCTAAAACTCGGCCTGCCGATTCTTCTTCTTGTTTTATTCTGAGATCTGACCCTTAAACTTCTTGCTCTTTCTGACAACCCAATGGCCACCTTCAGATCATTAAAGGTCCTCTCCATTGTGTCACAGAAGGCCATGGAGAGCACCAATATGGTCTCCAGAAGGTTGATTTTTAACGACTAACTCCAAAAATCCACCAATGACCAATGGGCCTATATCTTCCACAATGGCATGGAACACATAATCACCCATTGAATTGGCAATCCAATATTCTTCGAGCAGCTTGCCCACATCGAACAGAGTGTCTAATGATAGAATGATCCCCCCATTCACCAGTGCGATATAAAAAGCTAGACAGAGATCGGGGCTCCTTGTTATCTGTGATGACCCATACTCGCTCTTGCCTTCTCCTTCATTTTTCTTCCGGGAGTCTTTTTTCTCTGCGGGATTCGAATTGTTCACGTACTGAACAGAGAAATTCTATGTGTTTTCTATGCTGATATGCGTGACTCCATCGAACATGTCTTTCCATCCCAGGGAGTCTAAGCTCATCATTTTTCTTTGTGTCATGATTGCTTCTCCCCCACCATTTCCATCTCCATCAAAGTTGTTGTGATCGACCCCAAAATCGACCTCTGTGAGGCTCTAAGATGTTTCAAATTGCAGATTTGTGGAGATATTTCCATGTTCATTCCCATCGCAAAATTATCTTCCGGAAAGACTTTGGATCTTGTGGATTGTTGTTGGTTTGGTTAATATATCGATTTTGTTTGATTATGGAAAGGTGGTGCTTTGCATTTGTTGTTATTATGACTAGGATTATAATGTAGAGATATAATTAACTGAATCCTTTCTTGTGAGGAAATAAAGGTCTTTGATGGGTGTGGTGGTCATCAATGATCAAATTTGAAGGGCGGGGCATAATTTCAGTGAGAAGGGTATGTATCCATGCTACCCTTCCAGGATGAAAAGTTAAAAAAAAAATTACATTTCAATTGACAAAAATAAATTAAGTACAGACTTCATAAAAAAAATTGTTAAACAAATTATTACTATTCCAATCAATAATTTAGCTAACTAAGTTGTTAAAATGCAAAAAAAAAGAGGAAAAAAAAAAGAATTGAACTGATGAAAGCCAAACTCATATGGGATGACTCTTAGGCATAAATGAAACATAAAGTGACTAAAACTTCTAGGTGGTGGGCAAAAAATAACCTATATTTATTATTGTTTTATTTGCCAAAATGCTCACCTCTTATTTACTATAATTTCATGCCATAACTAAAAGGTACTTGAAGGAGAACTACTTTCTAGTCTCTTATCTCCTCATAAAGGAGAATTGTGGGAGACGTGCAAGGGGAGAAGAGAACAAGTATGCTAGAACTTTGTTGAAAATTTGCACAATGCATTATATTATCCTTCTTAGCAAACTTTAAAAACCTGGCAAACATTATAACAGTTGGATGGATTATAAAAAGGTTCATGTGCTTGAGTAAAATAGTCTACAAGGTATATTTTTTCTTCTATTTTATTTTTGGTGTTAGTTTTGTAATCGCTGAAATTCTATCCTTTCAACCAAATATTAACATGGATTACACAAAGGAATTTCTCAACATTTCAACCAACAATTAATATAGATTGCACAAATCACAGTGTATTTTTCTTATTTCAAACTTGAAACAATAAAAAAATGCAAACCTGGATACTGCCCTTGGATCCAGTTGGACTTCAATGCTCTTTTGGGCCTCTTGGATGTTGGTTCCTCTTCAAGAAGTTCTGCACTATCTGATTCATGGCCTTCAAATGGATGATCATATACTTCATTTTCAGAGTTGCATGGTTGATTAGAGCATTGAGGAATACCAAATGCATCAGTTATTGAACGTTGTTTTTTATCCTTTTTAGGACGACCCAGACTTGACATTTTTCAATAATTTATACCTATACACAATAAAAAAAATAGGGAATATAAAAATACAAATTAAATGGGAATAAAATCATTTGTATGTCTCTTTAAAATGAGTAACATTAATCAAAACCCGTTTTTCTTTAACCATCAAAATTGACCCACCAAAACTCAATACTACAATTGAAACTACATATATCATATTTTCAGCGAACAAAAAATCTACACAATTCAGATTTTTAGTAACAGTGACTCTTGGCTCTTAAAGGACACTTCATACAATAGTATCTTGGGAGCCATGGATATATAGATAGTTATATTTATCTTCTATATTCTATTTTTATTTCACATATGTCTATGCTAATTATGTTATAATTGCCATTTTTTAGTAACAGAATGGCTTATCGGTGTGGATATTGAAATGTTTATAATGTCAATAAGTAGTCTAGGAGTTTCGTGAAACAAATATCTTGTTGTCCCTTTTTGTGGAGATCTTGTTGTCCCTTCTTTTGAAGATCTTGCTATCCCTTTTTGTGGAGATCTTGTTGTCTCTTCTTTTGAAGATCTTGTTGTCCCTTTTTGTGGAGATCTTGTTGTCCCTTCTTTTGAAGATCTTTTTGTCCCTTTTTGTGTAGATCTTGGTGTCCCTTCTTTTGAAGATCTTGTTGTCCCTTTTTGTGGAGATCTTGTTGTCCCTTCTTTTGAAGATCTTGCTGTCCATTTTTGTGGAGATCTTGTTGTCTCTTCTTTTGAACATCTTGTTGTCCCTTCTTTTGAATATCTTGCTATCCCTTTTTGTGGATATTTTGTTGTCCCTTCTTTTGAAGATCTTGCTGTCCCTTTTTGTGGATATCTTGTTGTCTCTTCTTTTGAAGATGTTGTTGTCCCTTCTTTTGAAGATCTTGTTGTCTCATTTTTTGAAGATCTTGTTGTCCCTTTTTTTGAATATATTTTTATCCCTTTTGTGGATATTTTGTTGTCCCTTTTGTGGAGATCTTGTTGTCCATTTTTTTGAATATCTTGTTGTCCCTTTTTGTGGAGATATTGTTGTCCCTTGTTTTGAAGATCGTGTTGTCCCTTTTTGTGGAGATCTTGATGTCCCTTCTTTTGAAGATCTTGTTGTCCCTTTTTGTGGATATCTTGTTGTCTCTTATTTTGAAGATCATGTTGCCTCTTTTTGTGGAGATCCTGCTATCCCTTCTCTTGAAGATCTTTTTGTCCCTTTTTGTGGAGATCTAGTTGTCCCTTCTTTAGAAGATCTTGTTGTCCCCTTTTGTGGAGATCTTGTTCTCCATTTTTGTGCAGATCTTGCTGTCCCTTTTTGTGGAGATCTTGTTGTCCCTTTTGCGGTGTTCTTGATGTTCCTTCTTGTGAGGCACCTGTTATTGTTTTCTCGTCTATGGCCAATACCTTGTTTTCCCTTCTTGTGGGGTACTTGTTGCAGTTGTCTTTTGATGGTCTATACCTTGGCAAAACTATCCCTAAGTTCATATGACAGAGATCAAACCCTAGAGGTTTGATCCATGAACCTAAAACTATTTCTAAGCATATTTTAAAGGTTTACATTAACACATGTGTTAGGTACATCTTTCATAGATCAGGAGGTAAGCTTGAGGTTTGTGTTTTCACTCAAAAATTTTGTTTATACTCAGAATTTATTTTAGATCTGTCTATTTCTTTTTTCATATATGTTGATCTAGTGAACAGAAAATTAAAAGGGCATTATTGTTTCTATTTTTTCCCTAATTCTAACAATAGTTGTTTGAACTTAAGTATACTTATAATGCTAGATTTTATCTCACACCATTCCCTTGAAAGGTAAAACCCCATTATTTAAACATGAGTCTAATCTTGTTTCTCCTCATAAGACCCCTACATATATGCCCATGGTTCTCTACGATTTAATTCCATGATGAACATTCAAGAGAATGATCCCAAACACAACATGGTAGTTGTGGCCAAAGGGAAAGGGTTTGTAAAGTTTGTCCCCTTTGTTCTAGCACAAACCACTTATACTAGAGGAATTATGAATCTATAAGATAGATGCAAGCAGGTAGGACATAAATTTTGACTTTTTTGTTTAATCTAGGGAAGCTCAGGGTTGAAATGTAATTCTAGGCTTATTAGGCACCTACATTCTCTTGGGAGGTATACACCAATCCCTTACAAATTTTTCATTTATCATGGTCTAGCCACTTATGATTTCACTCATAGAAATCTCGATGCCACAGGGAACTCTCAGCTGAAATACACCTGAAAATATGCAACCAAGCAACTCTAAGGGAAAGGTAGCAATTAACTGATGATGGTAGATTGGAGGTAGGGTGAATTTGTTGTTGAAGGAACATTTTGCTGGAAGTAACAAAATAGACATTTTACTAAGAATATTTTTTGTTACTATAACAAAGGTCATATAGGTTGTTGTTGATATTACCTCCATAACCTGGGGATGAGATTTGGAGAGGATGCAACTCTGTGGCTCCCCATGCTAGCAGCAAGGAGAGGCCATAATAGGGCAAAGAAGGATAAAGTATTGATCAATTGGTTTTAATATGTAATCAGTCATAGGTTGAGTCCTTTCAGTGAAGGTCTATTTTTTCAGTTCTAGATAGCCTCTAGTTTAAATGAGCATATTCCTCGTAATAATGTTTTTGACATTAGAAATGCACAAACCTTATGTTATTCTATTTCCTATATTAAGAGTCAAAATCCTTTTGAAGTTGTCTTTGAGAACCTAATTCTCAACTATAAAGACTTTGTAAATATATTTATCACAATTACTAAAATTTTAATGAGAGAGCAAAATGGCATGTTAGTTAAGAGAATGCATATTGAGGATTACAATAAATGTGTCATTCCTTGATAGTTGTTTAAAATGCTTTGAGTTTTTGGGATAGCTTTATATGTGAGTATTGTACATGTCATGACTCCTAGTGTTCATATTTGTCCTTTTTGTCTTACATTCAGTTTTTTTTTAGAAGCAATGCATATCGTATTTTGGGGGTTGCTAAATACCCATGATGTAGATAAAAGGAGAACCCCCCTTTTTTAAGAAACTCTGTAATGGTTGTAAATTTTTGAAACTCTTTTGTATCAGTGATTCGATGGCTAGTATAGCTAAACGGGAAAAGATCATGAAATTTAAATTTTCTAACCTCCAATAAAAGTCATTTGTGAATCAAAATTAATGGGACTATAACTGAATAATTATAGACACAAAAAGAAAAAATATATATATTCTAATAAGCTTTGATTATGCTTTACTGAGATAAAATAACATAATTAAGAATTCATACCAAATTTGTTATTTTTCTTCTTGTTGCTAGAGTTGTAAGGAAAAAAAAACAAACTTGGACATCAATTTTAGAGGTTTGCTATCTATTCACTAATATGGACCGAGTGTTGAAAAGAACAATTTCAGACTGGTTTAAGGTAGGTTTTAGGACAGTGCCCTGGAAATCTGTAATACCTAAAATACCTTGAATTTGATAAGCTCAGACTCATGAGAGTGCAATATAATTAACAGGAAATAAACCCTATTTTAATTTCAATATTACAGTGCAATAAAATTAACGGGAAATAAAGTTGAAACCCTATGTTAATTTCAATATTACAGTGCAATAAAATTAATCAGAAAAAAAGTTGAAACCCTATGTTAATTTCAATATTACAGTGCAATAAAATTAACAGGAAAGAAAGTTGAAACCCTATGTTAATTTCAATAGAAATTTCACAAACAAACTTGAAACCCCAATTGCAAACTTGGAGATATTGCAAATTGGACCTTGGCTTTCTGGTTTGGTGAAGTTGTCCCCTCGTTCACTTCTTGGCCTGTGGGTATAGGGAATCTCGAAGAAATGGGTGAAAGTAGAAATCTAGAAAATGGACCAAAAGTTCCACAAAAAACCTAAAAAAAACTTATAACTTCCAAACAATGGCGTTTTGGCTAGTATGTATAGTGAATCCGGGGGAAATGGTTGCAATTGAAAATTCTGAAACAAAACAGACTCCAGAGAAAATGTAATGGACATTGGAGATTCAAGCACTCCAAAGAGGAAAAATAGTTTTGTATCGTGATTGGAGAGCACATTAATTATATCACCTAACCCAACAACTACAATTAATTCCCCTCCCTGCTCCATTGCTCCAAGTTCCAATTGGTCGGCCAACCTCCAAGTTACTTCAAATGACCATCGACTCTCGAGTTGCCTCAACTGTTAGGATCATTTAATGCTCTGCATCTTATTCTTGTCAATGGGATAAAAAATAAAATAAATCTATGGCACATCTAATACTATTATGTGTCATATTTATTGCAGATTTTTAATATAAGGAGAAGATCCCAAGTGTGGCACTCTTTGGCAAGTATATTTCATATTTGGGAATGCAGTTTGTTTAAATGGAATTCTTAAAATATAAGAAATTAATTAATTTCAGATATCTACCTATACAGTGTACTCCAATGGAGTGCTAATTGGTAAGTTACATTGTCGGAAAATTTTAATGATGGGCAATTTAAAATATTACCCTTCCTAGGAAATTTTAGGTTCTTTTTAACATTTTCGAAATAATTTTCAAAAATTAAAATTAATTTTTTTTTTTGACATGGAATTATTTAATAGCGCTTCTAGGACGTGCTAGACCCCCTCTGACGGGCTATGATGTGTTTAATTTCATCATTGGTGGTCATGATAACAAAGAGATACTTAAATACTCGCAGTCACCTTTGTAGTCATGGGTTCAAGTTATTAACCGATAGCAATTAAAAAATGGTTTAAAGTAGAGAGATAATTAATTTAATCGTTTCTTGTGAGGAAATGGAGGTCTTTGACAGGTGCAGTGGTCAGAATAATGTTAGAGAGATGGTAAAGATTCTGACAGTTACATCTGTGTGGCAGAAGAAAGCGGTGTAGCCTATAGGCTCTAATCTCAACAAAAGCTACATTGGTTAGAGAGACGATATAGGGTTTGACAGTTATAAGGACTGACAATTACAGGGCTAACAAAGAGAATAAAGCATGAATAAATATTAATGCAAACCGCAGTGATTATCAATGCAAGTCATCACCGCGACAATAAGACTTTAATCTTAAATTCCAATGAGATTCAAGATAAAAATCATTTATTTATTTATTTTATTTCCAAAAAATTATACTATTTAGATTTCCCTAACTTAAACATTGGAAATCCAAAAAAATTAAAAGTCCAAGGGTAAAACTATTAGTTAGTCAATGACTAACTCATTGCTATAGTCCTTTCCTTTGATAGGGACTAATAATATTATCAACTACATAGGTTTTACAAGATATGACACTAAAACACTTAGTGATGTTAGTGCCATAGTTATTAAATTTGATCTGAATTTGTATTAAGTATAACATTGAAAAATAAAGGGATTGAACTCACTCACGCTCTCCTTACTAAATTCCATAAAAGATTTCCTAAAAATTCTTTACCCCTTCTTGATAGGCAATCAAGAGGTATGGAAAAAATGTAGTGGTTGTACAAGGAGGTGGTTTAAACAAAGTGTTAAACCGAACATTGAATTGTCATTTTCCTTAGTTCAATATCTTTACACATGGAAAGTGAACCAAAACATACTAATTAATTAGATCAATTGAATCTTATAATTTATAAACTTTTAAATTACTTGGCCTAATTTAGTTGAATTTAGCAACTATGGTTGATACCAAAAGTGAGGATTTGCATGCATATAGAATGCAATATGGGCAAAATATGTTTTTTTTTTCATTATTTTATTGTAACAAATAATTGTATGTTATCAATGGTTTATATTTTTGATTATGTGGCTTACCACGTGTCCTTTTTGCAACTATCTCTTGTAATTTTGTGTGTTGCATTGAATATTTGACATAATTAAAATTCAAAACAATCATGATTTTCGTGGATATAGTGAGGAAAAAGAATTACACTCTAAAACAAGAAACCCTTTCAAAATAAACATGTGTTGTAGACTTTTTATCACGTGCTTCTTTCTTGCAAGCATCCCTTACACTTCGTTAAATGCAATAATTAACATACCACAACTATAAGATGATTCCCATATTTTTTTTTATTTAAACTAATTAAACATATGCTAACATGCACACATCATAAGTATTACATCCATTCTTTTTGGAACAAGGACAAAAGATGAAACTGTAAATATTGAGAAAAACAATATCATGGGAATAAGATAACTGCAAAGATAAACAACCTTCTACAAAAGAAAGACTGATCTATTTTATCTTCTTATCTGATTACAATGAAGAGCTCCTCTATTTATAATAGGTTGAGAGGAGACAACACTTAGTGGATGTAGATGGATAATTCACCCATTGGAGTGACAAGACAAAGAGATGGTTGGGAAATTCACCCACTCCAGTGATAAGTCAAAGACTTACATGGTGTGAGTCCACAAACAACCAAGAAAGACTACATGTCCTAAGTAAACTTATACATCAACACCCCCCCATAAGTGCAACTTAGGGAAGTACAAAAACTCAAAAAATGGGTCATGACTACTAGGCTTGCTAAGGTACCCAATACAAACTCTCATAAGTGGAGAAAGGAGAAAACCCATAGGAAAAAAAATCCTCCCCTAAAGAGAGAAAAAAAAAAGTGAAGGTAGGAGGTCTCAAGATAACCCCCCAGAGACAACTTCCTTCACCAGGTGATGCCAAAGGTTTAGTGAAGATGTCAACAACTTTCCTTTCAATAGAAAAATAATCCAAGATGAGAACACCATCCTATATGAGTTGTCTAATGAAGTGCATGTGGATCTCAATGTGTTTGGTCCATTGATGTTCCAATGGGTTGCGAGAAATGTGTATGTAACTATGATTATCACACCAAAGAGTGGTGGGATGATCCTATTGAATGCCAAACTCTGTCAATAGTTGTCGAAGCCAAAGAACCTCCTGACTTGCAAGAATTACAACATGATACTTAACTTCTACAGAGGATAATGCAATTTGATACAATAATTGTAATCAATATTGCTCACATAGATATAGACAAGATCACTATTTAGCATACTTCTCCTTTTAATAGAGAGAAGTATGAACCATGATGAGCCACACTTAGTAAACACCACACAGGGTGGGAGGAACTTTGTTGAGAATTGAACTCGGGTTGCCATGACGATAATTGCTCCAAGTTGCAGCTAGGTTGTAACATGACGAACATACACTCACACACATATACACCCTCAAGGTTTATATATGAATGTTGCATAGGTATGTTTGGATGTAGGGATAATAACTTGCAGTATAATACTATAAATATGACTTCTTTTTAAATTATAGGTACAATGGTATGTTGGATTTTATTTATGAAAGAGGTTATTATGATGCAAGTACAACT
>ML787528.1:231142-243664 GCA_009831015.1 Picea engelmannii | reverse complement strand
ATTTTAAAAACCTTGAAAAAATATTATATATTACTACATTAATTACAACTTTTTATAAATCATTTAACAATTTTATTTTTATAATTTTTTAAAATGATGTAAAACTTTTGCTAAAAACATCAAAGCCAACCTTTTTATAATTTTGAATGAAACTAAAAATTTGAGTCATCTCTTCATAACGTGTTAAAGGCCTTTTTACAATCAGTAAGATGATTTTGTCAATATCTTATTAGTCCCTGCCTTCAGGCAAAAGGGACTATTGTAAACAGTTTGGCAATTTTCATTAATTTCTCACGCAAATTAAAACACATATTCCAAAGTTTTAATTTCATATACCATTGAATACTTTTAATCCACTTATCAAGTAGCTACAACAATTTTTTTTAACCAATGAGAAAATTTGAGGTCTTATTTGGCCTCATATCGAGGCCGGTTGGTTTCAAACTTAGGAGAGTGGCTATAATATATCCCTAAGATGTTGTACTATATCCCAGGATGGATTAATGCTAACTTTCAAGTTAGCATTAATTTCCAGACATTAAATGTTTCCTGATGACAGCAAAGACCATAGTCCATGGTCCATAACTCATATTTCTTATTGTGGTGTTCAAAATTGCATGCAAGGTTGTAGTATCCAATGATTATGCTACAGAATACCTAATTCTAACACCTGTACAATTATAATATAATAGAAATTAGCTCACTTAGTTGATTACCTTCCTCATTTCTCTTCTTCATCCTCCCTGTTTCTCCTCTTCTTCTTGTGGCCAAATTCCTCCTTGTTTTTCTTCTTCCTGTGGCCTAAACCAAAGTACTCCCCGTTTCTCTTCTTCTGGTGGCGTGAACCATAGTTTCTTGATGTCTACTTTGTTGTGATAAGAACTAGGTCTTGTTTCGGAGTTGCGCCTAGGCAAGAAGACACCATTGCATTGGCCATTGCATTGTCTGTTTAACTTTTGCAAAATAGTTGTAAAATATATGGTGAGTTTCTTTCAATTCTACAGTAAATTTCTCACTAGTGGGAAAAAACATTACACCTTCAAAATAGTTGGAAAGGAAAGGAAATGGAAATATTTGGAAAGGAAATGGTTTTTTTTTTTTTAACTAAAACAGTTATGAATTTTATTAATTGGGAATTCCAGCTGGCCACGGCCTTACAACCTTCACAAAAGCCTTCTACCTTCTACATTTTTTTACAAGATGTTGTCCTTTTCAAGGAATACAAATTTTTACTGGCTCTCCATCATTTATGTTGAGTTCTCCTTGGGCGAAGAGGCATCCTTTGTTGACTAATTTGTCTTCTTCTTTGTTTGAGTCTCTGAGTATATGATAGTAGTTGAAGGAGGTGAAGTATTTTAGAATGTGTCTTATCCTTTGCAGGTTCTTGTTTAGGCCAGCGTCATTGAACTATCCTCTCGAATGTATCATTTTGATCAAGATTTTGGAGTATCCAAATGCTTGTAGCTCCCGATGTCCTCTTTCCTTGGCTATCTGGCAGACTTTTATCAAACTCAGGATTTATGCTTGGTTGTTGGTTCACTGTCCGAGTCCCCAACAAAAGGTTTCAAGTATTTTCCCTTCGCTGGAGTAAATGATTCCTTCAACTCCTGCTATCTTAGGGTTTCCCTTGGAGGCACCATCGAAGAAGACTGAAGTTATTCCTTACTTCTTCCATCAACTTTGGAATATGTCGTGATTATCTCTTAGCCTCCATTTTGTTTCAATATGGGATTTTTTAGTGCTATGGATCCGAAGGTTCAACACAGAGGTGTCGAGCCACTTCTTTTCCTCCTGCTGCAGCAAGGTGTCGGTTTTGTGGTTTTGAGAGCTCAAAGTTTCTAGGAGGAGG
The DNA here is from genome assembly GCA_009831015.1 of Picea engelmannii. Classification (NCBI taxonomy): domain Eukaryota; kingdom Viridiplantae; phylum Streptophyta; class Pinopsida; order Pinales; family Pinaceae; genus Picea; species Picea engelmannii. The sequence continues at coordinate 241,815 of ML787528.1, read as the reverse complement.
CCTTTTGCTTTCGTTGCTACCATATTGGGGGTCCACTCTGTGTTGTTGAAAATTTGCTCATTTCTTGCAAGCCAAAGATTCCAACACACATACTTGGGGATGGAGATCCAGACTCTGGCCCATAATGTTTTCAAAGAGAGCGAAAGGTAACTATCCTTCCATGTTGTGAAAAGATCTACTACTGAGATGTTGGTGGGGACAGCGACCTTGAGGCCATGGAGGATGAGCTGCCAAACTTTGTTTGCGAAATGGCAGTCTACAAACAAGTGATCCGAGGTTTCCATGGATTCTCTGCATAAAGAACATCTGTGTGGATCGGCAATATTTCTTTTCATTAAATTTTCACCAGTCAAAATATTTTTGTGCATTAGTGTCCAAAAGAAGAAATTAACCTTGGGGATCTCCATTAAGTCCCAAACCTCCAACCAAAATCTGGCCGGGAGTGGTATGTCTTTCTGTTGCTGTAGCAGAGCATAGCCTTTAGCTGTTGAATATGTTCCTGTGGGTCCCCAACCCCAAATGTATTTTTATGTCTTATGCACAGGAGCTGCCTCTCGAAGCTCTGCTTTGAGCATTTCAAGTTGCTGGAGGAGGCAATTTGGGACGTTGTTGAATTGCCAATCTGACCAGGAGCCATCTTCATCCCACTTTGATATATCATTGATGCTCTGTATTCCTCTGTGATCAAGAAAATCATGGATTTCAGTCAAGATGGCATTTGAAGCAAGGGGTGGATTCCCCATTATCTGATCTATCCAGATATTGGTTCGTTTTCCATTGCCAGGGATGCGGTACAGATTTTGGGTGAAAAATTGTGCCCCTTTGATGCACAACTGCCATAGTAGCGTGGTCTTCCTTCTCATGGCATTTTGAAGGTTTCTGATTTTGGCATTTGGAATATATTTATGTATTAACATTTTGCTGACAGGGTGAGTGGGGTCGCTATGCATCTTCCACAGGATTTTTCAACCAAGAGCTATATTGACAAGATCTAGATCTCGGATCTGTAGTCCACCTTCTCTCAAAGGCCGCTTTACTATCTCCTAACTAACCAAGTGAAACTTACATTGGTTCCCTTTCCCACCATGCAACAAGAAGTATCTCAACAATTTGTTGATTTGCCCAGCTATCGATTTAGGTGCCAGGAGGTAGGACGCTTGATAGATCAGTAGTGAAGAGATGACTGCTTTTATCAGAGTTAATTTGCCTCCATGGGTGAGCCAGTTTCCTCCCCAGGCATCGATTTTTCCTTTGATTTTTGTTACAACTCCTTCCCACAGGTTGACTCTATTTATGCCCAATGATAATGGCAGCCCAAGGTACTATATCTTTTCCCATTTTGAATGCCCTTTGAACCCCAAGGTGCGTGCTATATTTTGTGTTTCGTGTTCTGCTGCATTCCAACTATAGACAACACTTTTCCTTTCACTTATCAGAGCTCTAGAAACCTTGCAGTAAGCTTGAAGAGTGCCCTTGAATGCAAATTCTACTCTGTTTGAGGCTCCTCCTAGCATGAGAGAGTCGTTCACAAACAGAGCATGATTTATAGGTTTAAGATTCTTCATTATTCTTAGGCCTGGGGCTGCTCCTATTATCCTTTCCTTCTCCAGCTTCCTGCTGAGTGTATCCGCCATTAAAATGTACAAAAATGGAGAGAGGGGGTAGCCTTGCCTCAACCCCCTCATGGATTTGAAGAAACCTACTGGTCTCTCATTTACCAAAGGGGCTATCCATGGGCTGTGGGTACAGGCTTGTATCAGTTTTACAAACTCTTGCTCAAATCCGAATGAAAGAAGCACTTGATACAGGAAGGACAACTTTACTCTGTCAAAGGCATTTGCCATATCTAGCTTAATCAACATGCCTTTCTCTTTTCTGAGATTGCTAGAGTGCATAGCTTCCTGAACTTGGATTACATTGTCCAGGATGTGTCTCCCTTTGACGAATCCTCCTTGCAAATCTGAGATGATCTTGCCCAACAGAGGTCTTATTCTGTTTGCAAGGAGTTTTGAAATTATCTTATAAGAGGCATTACATAGGGAGATTGGCCTGAATCTGTCGAAGGAGGCAAGGTTTGTTTCTTTCCGGATTTGTGCAAGGAAAGTTGAATTGGTGTTGCCTCCTATTTTTTCTTTCTGTAGGAATCCTTTTATCATTCTGATGAGGTCAGATTTGATTATATTCCAGCAGATCCTGTAAAAATGGATAGTGAACCCATCTAGCCCTGGGGCTTTGTCAGGATCTATGGACTAGATGATTTTGTTGATTTCTTCTTCGTTGGTTGGGCTCAATAGTGCTATGTTATCTTCTTTTGTGACCAGGGCCAGGATGTTCTTGAGGAATTCCTTATTGCCTTCTTCATTATCAACATTCTCCTTTATCTAAAGTTGGTGGAAATGTGAGACAACAATGGCCTTTATTTGGTCTATTCCTTTTCAAAGCTTCCTGTCGTTGGTTGTAATCTCAGAGATGTGGTTCCTGGAGAGGCGGGCTTTAAATTGACAGTGGAAGTAGGATGTATTTATGTCACCAGCTTCCAGCCAAAGGCTACGGGATTTTAGTCTCCAGTATTCTTCTTCATTTCTGAAGGAGTGGTAAGTTTTACATTGGGTGGCTTGCTCCTTTTCCAGATCTGTTTTGGCAATATCTATTGTTTCCATTTCATTCTGCAGCTTTCCCAACTGTTGTGCTAACTCCTTTCTTTAGGTATTGGGATTGCTTTCCGAGATTTTTCTCCATTCCTTGAGGGATTTTTTTGTTATTTTTAATTTTTGTTCCCAGACAAAGTTGGGAGAGTCAGTAACTGAGGTAGTCCATGCCAGTCAGACCGTCTCTGCAAAGACACTCTTTATTTTCCACAATGGACTGAATCTGAACAGGATTGGGCCTAGTTTTTCTTCTTCCTCTAGCAAAAGAAGGATGGGTTTGTGGTCCGAGGTAAGCTTGGGGAGGATGGCTATGGAGATTAGCTTCCTTTCCAACAGAAAAGTGCTTTGGACCAAAAACCTATCCAATCTAGCAGATATGTGTTCTTCCCCTGTCTTGTTATTGGTCCAGGTGTATATCCCTTTGCATGGTTTAAAATACATTAGGTCCCACTATTGTATCATGTCTTCTATTACATAAATCATTTGGTCCTTGCTGGTCCTTCCTCCCCTCTTTTATTCTCCATTCATGACTAGGTTAAGGTCTCCAACAATGATTATGTTGTTTGGGGAATTTTGTTCTAGAAACTCATTTAAAGTTTTCCAACAATCTTTCTTTTCAGAATGCAAAGTTGGTACATATAAATTGAATAATGCAATGGTTAACTTACTTGCTATGTGCTTCAACTCTGTCAAGCTCCAATGCTGAGTGTTGTAGGAATTGACGAGGCTGAATTGTTCTTCCTTCCACAGTGTTTCTATACCTCCGGAGGAGCCCCTTGCATTGATTGCTTTCCCTGTGTTTTTCTTCCATTTTTTTTTGCTAATCTCTAGAAGGGATTCCCCTTTGATTTTTGTCTCTTGAAGCATGAGGATGTCTGCTGGTTCCACTTTCATCAGATCCTTGACCGCTTCAATTTTCGCCAAGTTCCCCAGACCTCTGCAGTTCCAAGAGATGATTTTCATTACTTATTGTTGGGGGTGGTTGGGCCTCCTCCTTTTAGAGACCTTATTCTTGTGTTTCTGTCGATTGACATTTCTATGGTGGGTTGGCTTCCTTGGGTCTTTTGTCTTTCTGCCTCTTCCTCCCTTGCTCCTTTGTGAGACTTCCTTCCTGCTCTTTTAGCTGACCTTTCTAGGATCTCATCCTCCGAGGAGCTTGATGGATATAGTACTTTATTTTTGGCTATGTCAACATATGAGGGAGAGGGGGCTACTTCCAGGGTTCCTACCATTTTCCCTTGTTCCCCTGTGTCTTTCCCATTTGGGGGGGGGGACTTGGTTGTTCCCTGTTGTTCGTGGTTGTTTCTGGTTCTTCTGTCTCCTTGTTGGGATTTTTTGTTTGAGGTTCTGGTTGAGGCGTGGGGTTGGAGCTCCCATTGTTTTTCTCTTGCTATAGTTGCCCGAGATTGCCATTCTTCATTGTTCCTTTGATTCTGGATTTTGCTATCCCTATTTTCTGGACTGCGATCCACTGGATTGCTTTCGCGTTCTCACTCTCTTCTGTGTTCTTTTTTTTGCAGTGCCTTGCGAAGTGGCCATAGCCGTGGCAGTGCCGGCATTTGAAGGGTAGATGCTCATAATCTAGCTTCTGAATATGCATCCAGTCTGCAACAGTGAGTTTGATTGCCTATGGTAATCCCACTTCCATATCGACCTCCATGCAGATCTGTGTGCATGAGTACTAGTCTTTTCTCGTTGCTTGGTCTATGTACCTTCTGAGCATATTACCGATTGCATGCAATGATTTTTTATTCCAGTAGTGTAAAGGGAGATGAGGTATATGAACCCACACTGGGATGACAGAGGACACATCCTGGGCTGGGTCGAAATCTAGGGTCCATTTGTTCATATATAACCCCTATGGCCCCATGAAGTACTGGTCGTTTCTGAAAATGAGGTTTTTGTCTTCAGGGTTTTCGAAGATGAATACAAAGTATAATTTCCCTACAAAATGACTCTTTATTCCTTCTGAGATGAGTGGGCTCCAGTTCCTCTGCACCCAAGATTTGACGGATTTGGGAGAGGGCCAGAGCCCGGTGAATTTCCCAATAAGTCCTCTGTCTGCTAGATTGACTGCCATTCTGCAAGTTTCTTCTAGAGGTCCTTCAACGCTTGGGATGCATTCTAGTTTCTTTATGAATTTCTGTTGTGCTACTGACAGTGGTCTCTTGGAGGCTTCGGTGATGAGCTTCCTGAAGGCATCGAGTTCTGGCAATGGGGAATGGGTGGGGACGGTGCCCCCACCAACGTCCATGGCTGGGGAGCCCCTGTTTGCTGCACTTTGAACGTGTTAGGTCGCGTCCTCACGACCCTGCTCGGTCTTGTTCACTACTCAACATCTAAAAGCTTTGAGATTTTGATGGTAGAGAAGTTTGGAAAGGAAATGGTTTGATTTAATACAATTTTTCAGGAATTTCTTGAGTGTAAACTACCGGTGTTCCTTTCTTAACTAATAGTTGTGTATGTTTGTTGTTGGTTATTAGAACCAACCTTTGGTATCAGAACTACAATTTTCCCATGGATTTATTGGCTATGTGTATGAAAAAGTGTTCATGTGTGCAAATTTACCCTAGATGGATTTTGAAATTGTACACGCAATTGTGGAAGCAATTTACAAATCTTTAAGACAATTATAAGAGAGGAACATGAGCTTTGCATGTTGGATGTGCTTGTATCTGTTGAGTGGAGTGAAGAAATTTAATGAAGAGAGAAGCAAATATGAGGGTTTTGGTCGCCTACTTGCTTCTTGTACTGGGTGGCAACAAGAATCCCAATTCATAGGACATTAAATCCATTCTCGGCTCAGTCAGAGTGGATGTGGATGACAAGAAAATCATTTTTTTGTTAAACCAATGGGATGAAAAAGACATAACAAAAGTGATGGCCTTTGGAAGGGAGAAATTTGCATCGGCTCCTTCAAGTGGAGGTGCGACGGTGGCTATTTATGGTGGAGGAGGCGCTACACATTCATTGTCCAAGCAATACGGAGGTAATGTGCATCAATTGTAACCACTAGAAACACTTGGAAAACAACAAGTTGAGGGTTAAAATAAAACAGATTGGCAAGCAATTTACAAAACATTTTTCAAGCAATCGGATCGCCCAAAATATTTCCTCACACGAACGAAATTGTTATCACTTTAGGGTTTAATCCTTTGTTATAGAAGTTAGCATTGTATTTTGTAATACGTTAAGTTAGGTATGGCCTTTCTAAATGTAATTTGTATAATAGTTGTGCAAGTTTCTTAGATGCATTAAATGTTGTGCATTTATCAGATTGTAGTAACGTATAGTCACCTATTGTGGAGTTGTATTTCTCAAATATGACCCTACATACTCAAATATTTCCTAATTGCATGATTGATACCCAATTGGGAAGATGGCGTGACAACATTGGTAAAGTATGTGCAGTGCCAAATAAGATTACATTATGTAGGAATTGTATTAACATGTATTGCAATATTAGGATCACATACAATAGAATTTGCACAATTAATATCATTTAATTTAGTTGTGGGGGGCTCAGTAAAGACATTAATGAGCATTCCTGAGCAATTCTATTCTAGAATATAGAGTTCAGATATTGGGTTGCTGGCATGTGCAATAATAGCAGCATATTCATGAACAACCATTCTAGATTAACAACCCATGATTAAAAAAAAAAAAAAAAATCGCATAGAAAGATAATTTTGTTCAAAGACAATAAGATGTCTTAGCTGATGAAACCATCATACCTATACCAAAAGAAGCCTCGAAGTACCCAAACTCCATGCCTAGGCTAGAGAAGTGGGTGTGCGTTCGCACCACACACCAAGAAGATAATATTACATTTGGATTTTCCTATGGTATGCGGTCAACAAAGAGAAAAGTTGAAAATATATCTACGATTTTTTTTACAGTCTCACCATTCTACTCATAAGAGTCGACCATCCATGTTTAAGTTTTCCATCATTGTTTTAGCACCTAAAAAGAATCCATCCATTGGATATCGGCTAAAACTAATTCCAGTTTCAATTTACCCATAGACCATTTTAGTAGCAACACCTAAAGCATCTGTTCCAGTTTCAGTTGATCCTAGATAAGGTAGTTTATTGACCAGACAGACACTCTGTCTGCCTATATAATGACCCAGTAGCATACCCCATCCCAAATTGAAGTTGATCAGGTTTCACCTGCACCAACCCCAGCAACAGATAGTCTAATAGTGGATCACCTACCAACAGATTCAATTAGAGTTTAAGAGCCAATGTCAGTAGCATTGCTTCCAAATCAATAGCTTATTCTAATCCCAGATACAGAGACACATGGAGAATAGGTCGTTGTAATTCTTTTGAGCGCATTGTCTTATTTCCCGCACGCGAACTCGAACTCTTCTCTTCTCATATGTCTCTTGGTCTCTCCACACTCCTCTCATGATGTTTTCCCACCTTTGGCCTCTTCTTCCATCCAATCCTAGGGATTCTCGTGGCTTCTGTCAGACACAACCCTCTAGTTAGGTATCTTAAATCAAAGGGGAAATCCAAGGGTGTCCTTCTGTCAGTTTCTAATTGACTCTTTGTTTCCCCCAAACATCAAATTTGTCAGCAATTATAACTACTTCAACCACCAATATTGCTACCCATCACTAGTCATGTGGCTCTATGCATATCTAAGTACGTTGGCAGGTAATGCATTCAAGTTTGTAGTTGTAGTTTGGAATGTTGAGAAAACTTCCTATTTTCTTCATTGAAAACCTCTCAGTTCCACCTCACCAATCCCACTTGTGATATCATGACCATTACTCAAGGAATTTTCCTTCTCAGTCAGTTCTCTGATGTTTTCTATTAATCATCAACATAATTGCATGCTTAATAATCACATTATATGGAGTTTTAGCATAATTATAATCATGGGGGGAAACAAGGTGTTACAGATAATCTCATAATTACTCAAAATTGGATGAAGCAACACGTTGATTAATATCATTTCAAATGCCATTTTGAAAAAGGGGATCAAGTGTTCACCTTATGAGTAGACCTCCCTCAAAGTAAACCACCATCAGAAGCTTGTTCCAAAGTTTTATGCCTCTTATAAGGTCCTCAAACGTATTGGGCTAGTGGCTTACAAATTGGAACTTCCACGACTCTAAAATTCATTATATCTTTTATGTCTCGTACTTAAAGAAAATGGTTGGATCTAATTGCAATATTCAAACTAGCCTTCCCTAACTAGATGAAGAAGGTTCTATTTGTTCGTAGGCTGAGGTTTTCCTTGATAAAAGAGAGTGTTCTCTCCACCAACACACTATTATGGAGGTCTTGATATAGTGGAAGGATGCATCATCCAAGGATGCAACCCAAATCTAATCAAATGAATTGAAATACATGGTACTTGTACGTGTGAATTGACACCACCCACTTCTTTCACTTCTATCTCTTGTTCAATACGTCGAGTGTTTGTTAAAGTCTGCCTTTTTCATGACTTTCTTGGGACTTAAGGATCAAAACTACCGCCAATGAAGACCTCAAGCCAATATGTTCCCTTCCTTCACTTCTCTATCTCCCCTTCAATATGGTGATGTTTCCAAGTCTACGTTAATGTCCGTCTTCTTTACTTTTCATGACTTCCTTACACCTTGCTTTTCTTATGGATCAAAACTACCGCCCAAGAAGACCTCAAGTCAATACGTCTACATCCTTCGCTTCTCTGTCTCCCCTTCAATACAACGATTTTTCTAAGTCTTGTTAATGTCCATCTTTTCCATGTTATTTCATTACAAACATTTATGTCTCACAGAGATTTTGCATCTATAAATATGTACATACTTAACAACACAACTCAGAATAAGCTTTGAAGGATGTTTCGAGTCTCACAGAGGGAGAGAGGGAGAGAAATGGATCATAACGGTGTTTCTCTCATGATGATGCTTGTTGCATTGTTTATCATGGCTTCCTCTGTTGATGCAGCAACTATATGGAAGTTGTATTCCCATACTCATATGGAAGATGTAGGTTTATATGATGATCATCTGCCTAACCACATGGCTGGTGGATTCACTTATGTTCCTTCTCTCTCAGATTCTGATAATTTTGTCGAGGAACGTCATCAATTTCCATCATCAATGGACTGTCGGAAGAAAATGGATGTGCAGGCTCTTTTGTCTTTTAAAGAGCATATAAAAGAGGATCCAGCTGGAAAGTTGTCCAACTAGACACCAGAGAACTCAAAGGAGGTATGCTCCTGGTATGGTATTACCTGCAGGCAACACACTAGCAGAGTGGTTGCCATAATTCTTCCTGCCGACGATGATGGTTTTCCAGTATATGGAGTGTGATTGCAAGGTACACTTTTGCCATCCCTTGGCACCCTGTCCTTCTTGCATACTCTGAATCTTTCTGGTAATAATTTTACTCAAGGAATTCCACCCAAATTCGAGCAGCTTAAAGTGCTGAGAATATTTGACCTCTCCTTGAATTCGCTGGAGAGATCTATTCCAAAATCAATCTCTAATTGCACACTTCTTCGATGGATCGACCTTTCTTTTAACTATTTGAGAGGGGCCATACCAACATAATTTGATGGTCTAGTTGAGTTGGAACATCTCAAGTTAGGTTGGAATTTTAATCTAAATGCAAGTATTCCAACTTCTTTGAGCAACTTCACATCTCTCACAGAGTTTTCCATTAATGGTAATGATTTCAGTGGTCGGATCCCTTCTTTTTTGGGTTTGATGAAGAGACCATATTATCTCGACCTTGGAGGGAATAATTTCAATGATCCAATCCCTTCTATTTTGGGTTTGATGACAAGTTTATCTTATCTTGACTTATCCTCCAAATCATTAAGTGGTCACATTCCAGCCCTCAGAAATTTTACCCGGCTATCACACATTGACATTTCTGATAACAACATCACTCGAAGAAATCCAATGGAATTGGGGAATTTTAGTCAGTTGTTATACATTGACTTTTCTCATAACAACATCAGTGGAAGAATTCCAATGGAATTGGGGAATTTTAATCAACTGTTATACATTGACTTTTCTCATAACAACATCAGTGGAAGAATTCCAATGGAATTGGGGAATTTTACTCAGCTGTTATACATTGACTTTTCTCATAACAACATCAGTGGAAGAATTCCAATGGAATTGGGGTTACTACAAAAGCTATAGATCTTGCACCTAAGCTTTAACAAATTGGAGAACATTATTCCTCTGGCTCTAGGAAATTGTAGTAATCTCCTTTATCTAAATCTTGGTTCAAATTGTCTCATGGGGAGCATCCCTGAAGCCATTACAAAATTGAGGAAGCTTACATTACTTGACCTTAGTACTAATAAGATCAGAGGTTCAATTCCTAAAGAAGTGAGAAACTTCAGTGCTTTCTATTTTTTAGATATATCCGATAACAATATTTATGGGAGTATTCCTCAAAGTATAGGAAAGCTCAGTCCGCTCTCTTTTTTAGATATATCTGATAACAATATTTATGGGAGTATTTCTCAAAGTATAGGAAAGCTCAATGCTCTATTATATTTAGATATATCTAGAAACAATATTTCTGAGAGGTATTCCAGAGAGCATTAATGGCATGGTTTCACTTCAATTTTTTCATCTATTGGAAAACACACTTGGCGGAGATCTCGACAACATAGACTTTCCAATTTCTTTGTGTTACTTCTCGGTGCACTCTAACTATTTCTCAGGTACTTTGCCGACATCTCTGGCCAATACTTCATGTCATTTGTTGGATTTAAGGAAAAATCGATTAGAAGGTGAGTTTCATGGGTACCTTGCAAACTTTCAATACTTAAGAGTGTTAAGTATTGGTTATTGTTAGGCGAAACATATGTCATTATAATAACGTTGTAGTACTTGTCCAACTATTTAATTGTCAACGCAGGGTACGTAAACTGACGAAGCACATGCACTGTATATGCAGGACTGAAGTAGAACTAATCTAATCTAATCTATGTTGCTGAAATCAAACTAATCTAAGAAAGCATTGAAACACTAACTAGGAAAGCATGAAATTGCATAAGGGA
>ML787528.1:175631-188442 GCA_009831015.1 Picea engelmannii | reverse complement strand
GATGCCACCATGGAATGGAGTCGTCATCACTCTGCGTGAGAATAGAATTGTCATGTTGTTGGAAAGTGAAGATGTTGCCTAGATCTAAAGTCCATATCTATAGTCAAGAACCAGGAAATGGTTAGTTGTATCAAGTTTACCAATGATCAATACATATTCAAAATTGAAGGAAGGTCCCACATAAGCAGATTGTTGCTTTGTATCTCCGAAGAGGAAGTTATATTAGTTTCATCTTATTAGAGTTTTTAATAAGTATCAAACATTATTTTTAATTGTGAAATAAATGATGATGGGTTTCCAAAAATCAGAAGTGTAGTTGAGGCATTTGCATGTTCAGAGGAGGAATCTAGTGCAGGTTCAACTCATGGTGGATGGTTGTTTGACAGTAGAATATGTTGTAGGGGATGTGAGAAACTATGCCTCATTGGGGTTGCGAGATAAGTATGTCGGTACTGCTTATATAGATAAATCGGGATAGATCCAAGACTACAATGAGGAGATTACACCTTTCAGAATAATAGGGGACAACAAGATGGAGCTCGAATCCTGCAAGATTTTAGAAATGTTTAAGATGTTGAAGAAGACATTATTTGACAAATATTGAGACAAGTACTCATTAAGAGGGGGTGTTGGAATGATTAATTCCTACTTGTCTTAATGATTAATATGTGGATCTTCATCATATCACATGGTTGTAATTTTTTGTTATTGTGAGGAAGTGAAAATCCCTACGGTACTTGTTTACTTCTAAGTTTGATGAGGTTGTTAGATCTAGTTAAGAGATTTTCTCCAACCAATTATCTTCTAGTTTGGGGTAAAGTTGAGATATTTCCTCAACAAGTTTTTTGTATGGTTAAGATAATTTTCTTATCTCAAACCAAACTATGATGTACTTATATGTAACATTGTTGATTGAATAAAATCCTCAATTTTAATTTTGTGTGAAATGAATTCATGTCTACTTTCTCATTTTCTACTCTCTTATTTGCTTTCAGCTCTAGTTCTAGATATTCCTAGGTGTTTTCCATTTAAAACAAAGACACAATAGTATTTATTGCACCCATTATTGATTGATTGAATCGTTGGATTAACCTTCAGCGCTAATACCAATATGTTGAATTGATGGCCTTTTGACAACTCGTTGATTTCCCAGTACATTGGCAATGGAATTGTGTAAATAGTGCTTAGCTACAACCATTTCTTAAATCACGAAATGTTTACAACACTCTGAATAATTAATTTTGTATGTTGGTTAAATTCTTTTGCATTGTTTTGAATGGGTATAAACAACAATTGACTGTGGACTTAGACGTTGGGAGAGAAAAAAAATGTTTTTTTGGATTCCGAGCTGTCAATGAATGAAGGGGAAACATTTTATGGGAATTCAAACATTGCCCATTCCCTTTTTTAATGACCTTTTGTTGAATTCGTGGGTTTGTGGAAATGTTGGCATTTGTAAAGGGATGATTTCCATTGATATTTATTTTTTATAGCCATTATTTCTCTTGTTGTACATTGATTGAGTATTGGGAGTGGACACAATCCTTGTAGACACCTCTGGAATGTTGTACTCACTCCATGTTATGGACAAGATTTGTTTGGGTGTATAATATAGAATTAAAAGAATATTAAGTGCACTGGAATACCTTCCATTACTTTTGTCACAAGCATCCAGGTGATATTTGGACTGGCAATATAAAGACTTTAAAAGTGTTGTGGTTGGGAAATTGGGATAGACAAACATGTAGCACGCATAGCTTTTGTTTTTCTTTGAAGGAAATATGTCCACAGATTGTATACAATATACTCAGTGACAATAAAACATTTGATCCCACTCTTATAAGTATTTGAAGGGACAGCATATTTCTTTCTCGAAGCTAGTCATTAAAACATGGCATGTATTATACGGTGAATACATTTGAAATTTGCACCCAACAGATTTGTTGTTTTGGGCATTTTTTTTTGTTAGCCGAAGCAATACTAATACAACATTGACAAAGATAGAGTATGTGTGTTGGTGAAATGGATACGCTATAGACTTACCTTTTACATATCAATCCATGTATATTATATAAGATGAATTGAACATCTTTTTTTTTTCAAATTAAAATGGCAGAAGAACATCTTTTTTTTTCATGTTTTTGGCACTACAAAGTCCACTGAAATTTGAAGTAATCATCATCCATGTTCCTTTTAGAAAAGATGAATCAAACATGTGATATTGATCTTCTGTGTCAACCAATTTTTATTCACTATGTCAACTATGATATTTGGTTTACTATGTAATGTTCCCTTCTAATTGATCATGGCATAGGATGACTTAATAGTCTATATGACTCCCCTAGGCTATAGTCAACAAAGACAAGGGAGTCAAGGATATTTATTTGGTGTCACTAGGTTAAAAGAATAACAAATTCTAAAGTGACATTAAATAAAAATAAATAATTATATTTAAATGAAAATGGAGGAAAAATAAAGTGAGGGTTTGATTTGGGAAAAAAAGAGAAAGATCTAGAAGACCTTGAGAAAGGATAAATAGAAGGGTAACCCTTCTATTTGAAATTATGATTTGGTCTCTCATTTTGGAGTGCTCTTGGAGCCATTGTTTCATTGGGGTTTAGAAAAAACCCTCCATTGTTTCAATTCAATTTCGGTGGTGCAATATCCACCCTAGCTAGACAAGAGGGGAATCCTGTTAGGATATTTAGACACTTAGGAGTTAGTTAAGATCTAGTTGGTCTATTGTGTCATTAGGTAAAAGTGTGTTTTCTAGTGTGTTTCTTTAGTGTGCATTAGTATGCATTTGTAGTTAGGAAATCCAACGGTCACGATATGTTCTCAACATAGAGTGATCTAATAGTTTATACTCTCCTCGATCTTAACAGCCATTGATACGTGGCTTAACACTCGATTGGTCCATGATCTCTATTTAAATAGCATGGAGGGTCATTTATCAATGATCGATTGTGAGAAACTCTATTGTAAAATCTCTTTGTTATATTTTTCTTTTGCATTAATAAACCGCTCCAAGTGGCCGCATTCGCTAGGGCCATGGATGTTTCCCCATAGGGGTTTTACCATGTGAAAATATTCGATGTGTTGATAATTGATCTGGTTATGTGAGTGGTTACTGAAGGTGCTCGTCCTTTGTTGGAATACCTGTGTTTTCGAACATGGTATCAAAGCCTGTCTGGAGACCAGCTCATGTTGTAGATCAAGATCGTGAAGCCGAGTTGCCTCATCTCCATTTTCTATCATTTATGTTGCTTCCAGAGAACTCATTTAATTTAGGAACACTTTTCATTTCACTCAGAAAGGTTTATGTTTGCCCAAGATATGACCATTACAGTCAGATCTGAAGGTATAAAGCCTGAATAGGCATTTTTAAAATTTCTGCAAACTTTTATTTTGGTTTTATTTCGGTTTGTATTTTTTTATTTCCGGGTTGCTACTCTTTTAGATATACATATTCTCTTTTCCCCGCGCCCTGTACGATATCAGAAAATCATAAACAAATAGGAAAAGGTGCATCTTTGGGTAAGCTAACTGAGATCTAACCCTTGTTTTCATTGAGAAGCGAAATTTTTTTCTTGTGTGAAAATAGTTTTTTTTAACAACAGCAACAACAACAACAGCAATCCTCCTTCTAAAAATTACAATATGTTTTGCTAGACCATTTGGTTGAAATTTGTCTTATTAAGTAAGAGGTATTGAGTTCAAGTCTCTCTTTTGTTACGTTTTTGAAAAAGTTCATGCTAAAATTTTAAAGTGTATTTCACTTCAAGTATAAAGGTGAATCACTATAAGTAGCTTTAATATTTTATTTTAGAGTTATTTATTTTGAATGCAACTTTTCTATTATAAAGTAACTTCATTGTAAAAGTTATTCCCACTTCTCTTTATAAAAGTGGGTCACTTCATAAAGCAACTTACACTATCACGTGGTTAGTTGGTTACCGTTTATGCATTTTTTAAAAAGGGCATAACTCTCACATCATAAGTCCGTTTTCAGTGCCATTTTTTTAAAACCGCATAACTTTTAGAGATGTTTCCATCCAGATCATTAGTTTCAGTTTTTAAATCCACATTATCTACATATTTAATATGGCTTCTACAAGTAATGTATTTCTTACCAACAACAACTTCTTCCAATGGAAATCTCATATGGAAGATTTATTAAGAAGTAGAGGCATGTAGCAGATTACCTTGGGAAAGGAAAAAGATCCCACTGATGATGATAAGAAAGCCAAATGGGATAATAAGAATGATGAAGCACGTGGACTAATCAGAATGCCCATCTCTCCTGATTTAAGGTATCACCTTCAAGAAATTGATGACCCCAAAGAAGCTTGGGACAAGATTGAATCTGTGTTTGGTAAAATCAATATTATTCAAGCACAACAGTTAGAAAATCAAATATTGGCCTTGAGTCTAGGTGATTTTTCTTGCCTTGGAGACTATCCATCTATTTTTAAAACACTCATAATTTTATGTGAATAATGTAAGATAAAAATGGAGGAAGAGCGTTGCATCTATCTTATTATTTATAAGTTAAGTAGTGCATATTTTGTGTTTGTATCTACCTTTTATTCCATGAAAGAGGCTCTAGGGAAAGATTATGAAAAACCCACTCTTGATTCCTTTTGTGCTTCTTTGATTAGAGAGGAAGATAATCTTATACAACTTGGAGTGATCAGCACTGTAGGTACCTCTAACAAAGCCTTAGTTTCCCAACAGAAAGATAAACCCAAGTATCCCAAGAAGCAACATCCTCACTACAACAACAAGAAATATAAGGGCCCCAAACTTGCTCAGGCAGCTTCAGCTCCTAATGGTGACAAAGGAGCAAAATATAAAAATAAGAAGACTGACAGACATTGCAACTTTTGTGATAAAGATGGTCATGATGAGTCCAAATGTTTCAAGAAGATGGCAGTTTTAGAATAAGCGATGAAGAAGCACAACATCAATATTGATTCTCCTTCTTCTTCTTCTTATCATGTACATGCACTTTCCGCTTCTAGTTTCTCCTTCAACACAAATTCTACTTCTTCTTCTGATGAGTGGTTTATTGATTCAGGAGAATCTTATCATATGGCTAAGGATAAATCCATATTTTCTGCTCTAAATGAATCCAACACCAAGAAAATATTTGTTGGTGATGATAGATCTCTTAGTGTTGTAGGATCGGGAACAATTCAAGTAGATAATGGTCATTTCAATGATGTATTATGTGTTCCAAGTCTTTCTTGTAACCTTCTATCAGTATATAAAATCACTCATTCAGGTGAAGGTAAAACCGTAGAGTTTTCACCTCACCAAGCTGTAATCAAGGATATTAAAGATCCTAAGCATGTTCTTGCAACTGGAATTGCTGATGATATTACCAGGTTGTACAAGTTTGAAAACTTTGGGTCATCAAATTTTTCATCAGTTTTTGTTGCTCATAGCGATGACTTGAGCAAACTTTGGCATGAGAGGTTTGGTCATCTAAACTATCGCTCATTGCAACAACTATGTAATCAACAGATGGTGATTGGTCTTCTTCTTGTTACATGTAGAGATGGTGTTTGTGTCGGTTTTGTTCTTGACAAACATCATCGGGACAGTTTTGACAATCGTGCCTCTTGGCATGCCTCGGGCCCTTTACAACTTGTTCACAGTGATTTGTGTGGTCCATTTTCTTCTCCTTCTTTTTCTGGGTGCAAGTATTTCTTAACTTTCATTGATGATTTTTCCAAACGTACTTGGGTTTACTTATTAAAACTTAAGAGCGAATTTTTTGACAAGTTTTTGGCCTACAAGGCCCTTGTAGAAAAGTAATTTGGACATCAAATTCAAAGGTTAAGAACTTATAATGGAGGCGAATATGTGAACAATAATTTTACAAGTTACTACACTACACAGGGCATCCAAATGCAACACATTGTTCCATATACACCACAACAAAATGGTGTTGCTAAGAGAAAGAACCGCACATTAAAATAAATGGCTAACTGTATGATCTAATCTAAGGGATTAAGTCTAAAGTATTGGGTGGAAGCAATCAACTGTGCAAATTACATAGTCAACCGTACTCCCACAAAGGCTCTTAAAAATATAACACCAAAAGAATCTTGGACTAAAATTAAACCAAATGTAAGTCACTTCCGTGTATTTGGCAATATAGCATGGGCTCACATTCCTGATGAGAAAAGGAAAGCATTGCAACCTAAAAGTGAGAAGTGTATATTTGTTGGTTATTCTGAAGATGTCAAAGGTTATAGACTTCTTCAACCACATTGCAATGAAATTATTCTTAGAAGAGATGTTAAATTTGATGAAAATCTCTTGGCCTGCGAGCCTAATTAGGCAGTTGTGCCTTCTTCCGTGATCTGAAAAGATCTTTTTAAATGACTGTGGTTGAGTTATTAATTGCATGTGTTAATTAAACATTTATGAAGCTGAATGAAAGAGGAATAATTTAATGAAGAAGCATAGCGGCCATAAGATAATATACATATCTAAACTGAAGCAATAAGAACAACAAACCATAACAAGAGAAGTGATAACGAAGTTCGGTACAAAATTGCCTACATCTCCGGGTCTTTGTCTCAGTGGGGGAGGATTCTTTATTAATTCTTCAATGCTTGCAAAGTACAACAAAAGTACATCAAATGGATATCATACTAGTCTCACTATGTTCTTCTCAACCTCAGAAATCCAACAGAACTAACGGCACTGAAAAAGACTGAGTGTAGCTCCCAAAAATGGCCTGCATGCATCTGCTCCTCAACAACTTCCCTGCATAAAAATGGCTTTGGCTTGGCTTTGCTTCAGCATAAATCTGATCTGACTGTCTTCCATGGCCTCAAATAGGCCTGGTTTATATAGATCTGGAGTTGGTTATCATTCCCCAACTTCCTCCCAAAATCAAGGCTAAAAAAGAGCCCAATATCTCCCAATAATGGCCAAATCCTCCATTAACAGGCCTGAAAATCAATAAAAATCCAATACATACAGTAAAAACCCACATTATGCAACAAAATTCAAATATACCCCAAAGGGGCTGGCACGCACACTTAAAACAGGGTCATATGGACTGATATGGCCAAGTTCCAGCCCCTTAGGGGTTGCGCGCTGGCCCTCACCTCCGAACAACCTGGTCGCATGCGTTATCAAAGGGACCAAAGGATAACAATCCACGCCAACACAGAGTCAATCCACAAACTCCATTCATATGGTTGTAATCTTTGATCCGTGGGCTAACTCATAGACATAACTCCTGCGCCCACATAACAGTAACCTGGGTCACATGTGTGGTAAGTGAACAGCCCGAAACCATGGGCTACATGCGCACTGGTGGTTAAAGGAAAAACGCTCGTGCTCTTATGCCCTCCTTACTATTACATACACTTTATTTAATATAAAGTGGGTTATGTTAAACAAGGATTAAAATGGTTTGTTGGCATTTCTCCATTTCTCAATAGGTCATGGGGTCGAACCCCATGAGCTCCAATACAATTCTTCCCACTCAACTAGTGATGGGGTGCCACGTGGCAGCCCATGTCAGGGCCACGCGGCACCCTTTCATTGGTCCTCCACAATGCCACATGTCAACATGCTACTGGTTCCTGTCACTGTCCAGTCACCCCTCTGCTGTGTTTCTACATGTCAATATGTTGATGTCAGCATGGTGATGTCATGCTGATGTCAACATTGACTTTTGTCAGTTTGACTGTTGACTTTTTTAGCTATTTGGGAAAGCAATCAAAGTGTTATAACTCTCGCATATGGTTCCCATTTGATAAAGTGAATATATGGTCGGAATCAGCACAACGAGACAATCACAGTGGAATTGGTTTCATCTGATTATGAGAACTTTCATTTTTGAGCCTTTTCTGGACCTAGAAGCCTCCTGGATCTGATTCTGGATCATTCAGTCTGCGAGCCATCTTCAACGTTTGTGCCTTCTTCTGTTCCTATTCTGGTTTCTTCTTCAGATGATGAAAGTGAGGATGAAAATCCACCTCTGCCTGCTGACCTTCCTCCAAATGAGTCCTTTGAACCTAAACAAGCACCAATTCCACCGCTTCCTTGATGGGTTCATTCAACATGAGAAGCAGTTGGTGATCTTGTCAGTGATCCTTCATATCAGCGTCGAACACATTCATAGTTCTAGTGAGCCTCTACTCTTTTGTCTCAAGTTTCAGAGACTCATGATCCAAAGACATTTGCAGAAGCTTCAGGTCATCCAAATTGGGATACAACAATGAATGAAGAGTATCGTTCTTTAATGGAAAACGACACTTGGGATCTTGTACCGCTTCCAAAAGGAAGAAAAATTTTCAAATGTAAATGGATCTATAGAACTGAGTATGCATCATTTGAAAGTTCTGAAAGACACAAGGCTCAGTTAGTTTCCAAAGGAATTGACTATAATGAAACCTTTTCCCCTGTAGCCAAAATGAATTCCATCCGCCTTGTTCTTTCCCTTGCTACCTCACATAAATGGGAGGTCCATCAAATGGATGTTAAATCCACCTTCTTGCATGGCGATTTGAAAGAAGAAATCTACATGGAACAACCTCCTGGATATGTCCATAATGACTCTAGCCTTGTTTGTCGCCTTAAGAAATCTCTTTATGGTCTTAAGCAAGCTCCCCGAGATTGGTATGCCAAAATGGACAACTTTCTTATTACCACCGGATTCTCTAGATTTCATTCTGATCCTAATGTTTATACCAAGAAAGTAGGAATCCATCTCATAATCCTTGTCCTTTATGTTGATGACCTTATCCTTACTGGTAGTGACTCAAAACTTTTAAACCATGTGAAAACCAGCCTTAAGAAGAAATTTAAAATGACAGACTTAGGCTTTTTGCTCTATTTCCATGGCCTCCAAGTTTTGCAAACCAATGAAGGAATTTTTCTTTCCCAGTCTAAGTATGCTTGTGACCTTCTTCGTTGCTTTCACATGGATGATTGTAAACCAACCCCTTCTCCCTTCCAGTCTGGAGTCAAGATTACTGCCACCTGTACTTCTCCTGAAGTTGATTCCACCTTGTGTCGTCAGTTAGTTGGTAGCCTCTTATACTTGAATCATACTTGTCTTGATATTTCCTTTGTTGTTGGTCTTATTTCCCACTATATGCAAACACCCCATGAAAGCCATTGGAAAGCAGATAAAAGGATACTTCACTATTTTCATGGTACAGTTCAGTTCGGGATACATTACAGTTTAGGGGGGACTCCTTTATTGGTTGGTTTCATTGATTCAGATTGGGCCGGCAACCCTGATGAATGGAAGTCTACTATAGGTTATGTTTTCAGCCTTGGTTCAGGACCTTTCACTTGGGCCTGTAAGAAACAACAGGCTATTGCACTTTCTCCAGTATAAGCAGAGTACCGAGCAATGATAAATGCAAGTCAGGAAGCCCTGTGGCTTCCACAGATCCTTTCAGAGTTTGGATTCTAGCACTAGCATCCAACCAGCCTTTGGTGTGACAATCAGAGTGCCATCAATCTCACCAAATACCCAGTTCAACATCAGTGTAACAAACACATGCACTTCATCGGAAATCTCATTCATGATCAAGTTATTGAAGTTCTCTTTTTCCCTATAGAAGATCAAGTTGTAGACATTCTCACAAAGTCTCTTACAGAAGCAAAGTTTTCCAAGCTTCGATCTATTTTAGGAGTTTAGGAAGTTGTCATTAAGGGGGGATAGGCTCTAATGCCTCCTTCCTTCTCCTATTGTGTCACTATTGTAAATCCTTCAATCCTATCCCAAGTTGTTCTTAAGGGGGGATGTTAGGATATTTAGAAGCTTAGGAGTTAGTTAAGATCTACTTGGTCTATTGTGTCGTTAGGTAAAAGTGTATTTTCTAGTGTGTTTGTTTAGTGTGCATTAGTATGCATTTGTAGTTAGGAAATCTGACGGTCACGATATGTTCCCGACATAGAGTGATCTGATGGTTCATACTCTCCTCGATCTTAACGGCCATTGATCTGTGGCTTAACACCTGATTGGTCCATGATCTCTATTTAAAGAGCATGGAGGGTCATTTGTCGATGATCGATTGTGAGAAACTCTATTGTAATCTTTTTCTTTTGCATTAATAAACTTCTCCAAGTGGCCGCGTTGGTTGGGGTCGTGGATGTTTCCCCGTAGGGGTTTTACCACGTGAAAACAACGGTGTGTTGATCTTTTATCTGTTTATGTGAGTGGTTACTGAAGGTGTTATTCCTTTGTTGGAATACCTGTGTTGTCGAACAAATCCACCTAGGATTTCCATTGGAGCTTTAGTTGGTGATTCATGTGTAGTTAGAGGTTTTCATAGGAAGTTTGTGGAGATTTTACAGAAGAGGAAGACTTAGATTTTGCAGGAGACTAGAGGGTTTCAGTGAAACTGGGGTTTAGGGCACCCTCGTGGACTGAGTACGGGGCATCCCACAAGGCCCCGCTTGTTCTCTAGCTTCGTTCCGTGAGGTCCTCTATGATCTGGTAGATCAGAGTTGGGTACATGAGGTCGTATTGCTACAGTGAATATTTAGTAGTAGATAGAGACATCATCGATGAGGTCTGACAGTCCGAGTAGTATACATCGCATCTTGAGAACTTTTTGGCATCATCACCAGGTTTCTTGATTTGTTCTCTTTTAGTATATATTGTAGTTGCTTGCAACCAGTAGATCTATTGTGTCCAGGAGGGTTTTCTGCAGTTTTTGTTACAACCATTAGTGATCTTTGTATTGTTGTGATTTGGGTTCTCATACCATAATAAATATTCCATGGTTATCTTCTCAATTATCTGTTTAGTGGATTTTTTTGATATGTTTAACAATATTCCTATCTATAAGACATATGCAAATAGTTTGTAAGAATTCCCATCAACCCTAATGCAAGGTATTTGGAAAAATTTACACTAAGAAGAGTTATACTTGGATCACAAACATATTATATATATCCATGCTAGTTGGGTACATTACAATGGTATCAGAGCTGGTGATTCTACCATCCTATAACTGCATTGATTCCTAGAAAAAAAGGATGTGGAGGAAAACCCACTCAAAATTCACCAGAAAGAGAGATAGAAGCCAACTGAATAGAGTCAGAAGGAAAAGAAGTAGGAGGAAGCATGGGAGACAAACATGATGGAGTTATGCTCCAAATATTAAAATATCTGGTCAAGGGACATGATGAGGCATCCAAAATACAAGAAGAGATCACAAGGTTCCAATAGCAGACCCTTGAGGTGCTCACACAACTGGTAGGCCAACGAGGAAATATGAATGGTACAAATCAAGGATGGCCCATTGGATCCCATTGGGGTGACAAGATGCACACACAGAGTATAAATAACCATACCCCAGGTCATAGCGGGAGCCTAAGGGTTCCTAGACCCCTATTACCACAATTTTTGGCAAGATAACCTACAAGAGCACAGGAGCAGTCAGATCAGGAGCTTGATATCAACTCCTCATACAAAGATTATGAGATGATAGATGAAGATATTTGGGAGAAATTTTCCTATCCAGAATTCTACACCTTCAAGCAGAGGAACAAAGCTAGAGAGTGGAACAAAGAAACATAGAATCAACAAAACTATGACCTCGTGCACAAGGTGGGCAAGTTGACTATCCCATATTTCAATGGATCTGCGAAGTGCATAGCCATAGCATGTGTGTAGAAGTTGGACACTTACCTTTAACTCAACCCAATGACTGAGGAAAAATAAATTAAGTATCCCATCCTTCACTTGGAAGGAGAAGCTCATGAATGGTGGTACCATGGGCTGGAGATATTGGGGAACGCCAACATCACCTCATACATAGAATTCATTGCTAAACATGTCCATCAAACTATGAGTGAAGTTTCTGATGAAGGGTCAAGATATATCTGCTAAATCGAATCGATGGTTGCATTGTATCCCGACTCATAAGCATGATCTTTTCATGTTTACAGCCCGAAAATGGGATTCAGCCATTCAAGGGAAACTTCTAAAATTTTCCAAGGTTTTTGCTAGGCCTTCTTGACCTTCACCATACTCAAGAAACTACTACGGTATTTTTCTCCTTTATTGGATGAATATTTACATCCCATGGCCCTTCAACTTCCACACAAGAGGATTAGGTAGGGGTTAAGGTTCCTATTCAATTTATAACAAACATGAAGCCTAACCTTTGGCATTCATATGAAGGTTCTTTTCCCATAACATTTCGTGTTAAGGACATGGGAAACAACATGGGGTTTATTGACCTTCATTGGTCTCCAACATACCATTATCACAATATCCATTTATCTTAAACATTTGTATCCCTCTCTTAATTTATGTATTGTATTTTGGGAAAAAATGCCTTGTAAAATATTGTAATTTTGTAGTCAATCTGGACCGTTTATTATAAGGTCACAGATATGACGGTAGAAGTTATGTTAGGGATTTTCCCCTAGAAATAAACCCTCTTTTATGAGGGAATTGTATTGTGGCTTTGAGGTATAGTAAATATTGTATTATGAGAGAGGATATTGTGAGAGAAAGAAGAGGAAATTATTGTGAGTGTGTTGTAGGTTGTATCCCTTCATTTTTCTAGATAATAAACAAGAGGGACCTGAAAATTTATTTGGTGGATGTATCCCACACTGGGTGAACCATGTATATTCATGTCTCTATTGTATTGTGTATCTTCTGTGCTTTATTTCCACATTTTTTTTATTTTATTTCTCTGCGATCATGTTTTTCTAACAAGAAGGAGAATTGGGAGGAGGGGAATTGGTTGTAAAATTTGAGGAGTTTTGGGCTAGTGAACTGGTGTTGCTGGGATTTTGGGCT
>ML787528.1:137132-154323 GCA_009831015.1 Picea engelmannii | reverse complement strand
CATAATGATTTTGCAACAAGGGACTGTCCAAACAAAAGTATATCCTTTAGACCCCACCCTCCTAATTCATTTGCAGCTACAATCTTTCTCCAATTTACCCTATGGGTACCCTTATATTCATTGCTACCCTACCACAACAAATTTAAATACTACTTCCCAATATTTTCTAATATTCCTTTTGGGATATGGGTCAGAGTGTGTCAATATATAAGACTAGCTTCCAATGAAAAATCTATCAGAACTATTAAGACCTTATGCCACAAGGAGAAAAAGGTAGGGTGATAGAGGACAACCTTGTCTCAACCCCCTAGAGGACCTAAACAAAATAGAGGCAACACCATTAATTAAAATTGCAAAACAGGCAAAGGTTACACATGTCATAATCCACTTGACTATAGGGAGAAAAAAAACAATATGAATTAACAATAATCTCATATAGAGCTAGGAGACCTCGTCATATGCCTTAGACAGATCAAGTTTGACAACAACAATTGGATCATTTGAATTATTGATAGAATGAAGTCCTTATTATGTTGTACAATGGATTCATGAATTTTCTTGCCCTTCAAGAACCCAAATTGTTCTACTAAAATTAAATTGGAGAGCAGTGGTTTAAGTCTTACTACCAAGACCTTAGAAATGACCTTATAGAGATAGTTGCACAAAGAAATGGGCCTGAATCCTTCAAAGGTTTTGGGGAAATCCACCTTGAAGATCAATGCAATAAAAGTTGTATTAATGTTGACATGGACGTTCCTTGACCTTCTGAATTCTTCAACCACTTGAAGTAAATCATCTCCCAACAAATCAAAGAAATCAAGAAATAATTCAACTGTCCATCCATCCAAACCCGGACTCCTATCCTTTTTAAAACTGGACAATACATATAATACTTCCTCCTTTGTGAAAGACATGGACATCCTCTCATTATCCTCTTCATTTACTAGCCTAGGAAATAGTGAAATCACCCTCAATAATTCACCAATGTTTTCACTAGTAGGTTCCTCAAAGATGCCCTTGAAACGCTATATTCCTAGTTATGCTAACTCCTTGAAACCTCTCACCTTATTACCTTCAGTGTTTGTCATCTCCCATATGGTATTAATTCTTTTCCTATGGTTATCATTTTTTTTAGGAATTTTGTTTTTTGGTCTCCAAATTAAAGACAAGTGGCTTGACTCTTCATGCTCTAATCCAATTCACTTTCCAACAATAACTTAGATCGGAAAGATTCCATATGCTTGAGGTTCTTAAAACCCTCCTCATTATAAATTCCTTGGTCATTTTCCGAGACCATGTCCTCCAAATATTTGTCAACCTCAGAAATATTTGCATCTATGTTCCTAAACCTCTCCCTTGCCCAAGCTGCCACCTTCTCCTTTACAAGTTTTAGTGATGAAGATAATAACTCACAAGTCGATGAATCAATATTAGGAGAGAAATTGCACCAATTATCCTTTACAATGGATTGGAATTCCTCCTCTACAAAACAATTAGGGTTATATTTGAAGTGGGGGCTGGCTCAAAATCCCCTGAAACAAATTCTAAAAATATGGGGAAGTGATCGAAGGCTTTGGTAATGCCCACCCAGGATCTGTAATTTTCCACCTTTTGCAGGAGAGTATCTTGAACCAGGAAATAATCCAATCTTTTTGAAACTGAATCATGACTAGATCTATTGTTTACCCAAGTAGGCCTCAGTTTGATTGGATCGATATCCATCCAATCGGAAGAATCAAATTATGTTTGAAAAAAATCTACAAGCATGTCAACCCTGGCACTATCCCCCAAAACTTCTTTATTGTTTATAGTCATATTAAGATCATCATCAATAACTATGTTATCATACTTTATGCATTGATAAGAAGAACTATTCCAGAACAACCATCTCCCCTCATACAAAACACATACATTGAGGATGGATAGGGAGTAGCCCAAAATCTTGTTGAAAAGCATTGTAAATAAACCTAAAGAAATAGAGAAAGAAATAGTAAAACTACATTATTATTCCACCTCATGATGATACCCCTGGACAAACCCTCTGAATCTAGGGCTAAGAAATCCCAATCCTTCAATAGCTTTTTTAGATCAAGAATGAAGCAGTGTCATTTCCCCATTGATGTTTCTTGTAGAAGAAGAATATTAAGATGATTTAGGTCAACTAATCTTCTCAAGGACAAATGTTTTTCCTATCCCCTTAGGCCTCACATGTTCATATATAGGATATTCATGGGAAAACCATTGACGATTCTCATCCATCTCGAAGGACCCTAGTGATTAAATTTTGTTTTCTTTGGTTAATTTCAATGATATCTTTCTCTTGAGCATGTTTGATGGTCAATGAACTGCGAACTGAGAGGCTTCCACCTTTGATTACCACATCCAAACCCAAATTGATCCATAAACGAGGGACTTATAGCCCACTCGCTTCATAAACACATATATCTTCATAGAATTTAAAATATGTTCTCTGTATAGTATTATATAGAGAGCTCTATCTGCATAAAAGATCTCCCTTCTTCCCCTTACTACAAATCCTTCCCCATATTGTAACCTTCCCACTACAACCAACTGATGACAGAATAGTAAGCCAGTCAATAAAAATCAATTCTCCATAGATTTATAAATTTAATGAATAGAATCCAATGTTATGGGAGCTACCTGTCCACAATGTAGCCTTTGCCCTTTTAAATAGTTGTAAGGCTTCTTTCTGCAATCAACAAAAATTACTAACTGCAATCTTCTCTATTCTCAAGATTTTCTACACGCAAGAAATTGGTTGTCAATGCAGTGGTAAATATTTGTTCTTAATGAGCCTATCAATGTATGGTCTGTACCTGGAATAGCCTACTATCTTGTTATGCCAAACTCAAAACCTTGACACTATGGCAAGCCGACTTGCTCTAAAAAAACATGCCCTTTTTAATATGGTAATGGATTGACTAGCAAAATAAAAATTGACCAACCACTGTCAAGTCAATATAGAGATGAGAAATCGATTAGGTATAGATGGAATTCAACTAGGCTAGAAATAAAATTGACCAGCTATGTGGAGTGGACTCAAGATGCACTATAAGTCGACCATGACAGTGGAATTCGACTAGGATGATACATCATCTCATTGGGAGGTCATTCAACTAGTGATGTGTCAAGTCGACCAAGAAAAAATTCAACCAATGAATAATTGACCAACGAAGTGCTTAAGTCAATTGGGTAACTAAAAGTCAACCAGGTAATGAATAAGATCGACAAGAAAAGGAACCTAGTTGATGAGAAGTTGAGGAAAATCAATCGGTAAATAAAACCAACTTAAATTAGATGGATTAGACTCAAGGAGTAAACCCTAATGACCACCATAATCAAAAAATCGACCAAATATGAAATCCAATTGATCCCAACGACGGAGTAAGATTGACTAGCTATGGATTTGTGTACCCGGGGAGAGAGAAATTAGTGTGTACGGTCCATACGACCCTTATACATCTATGTGTGACCTGTGGGTTAAATAATAGATTCCCTATCAATACAATAAAATGCTCATCAACTATTTTCATTGCCTAGGCTTAGTTTGTGGGTGAGGAAAATGACCCATCACATTAAAATTTGACTCATCAATGCAAATTTTTACCCATCACATAATTTAAATGCTCAATCGGGTCTCAAGATGCCCATGCACATCTAAAAATGCCCGACAACATTTAAAAACACCCAGTGCCATTTAAAAATGGCATGCAACATTTAAAAACGCCTAGGAACATTTGAAAATGACCCAAACAATGTGAATTCGCCCAACTACTAATGAAATTACAGTCAAAGGCACAAACGACTTGTGGTGAAGGTGAAACATCAGGTAAGTGTACAATTAAAGACATAGCCCAAGGGAATAGATACAACACCACTTGGTGAAGAGATGGTGACCCAAAGAGGAGATGCACTCAACCAACACTTCAAATTCGACTCAAAGGTGAGAAAAAAATTCAACCAACAACTAGATGGATGCAGGGAGAGAGAAAATGCTTCTCAATACCTAATAACCAAATTAGAAACTCCCTATCAATTAGAAATAGCTTTGGAAGGAGAGTCGTCCAATTATGATATCTAGATTCTAATTGATGGTGACAAACAAAGAGTTGTTATTGTTAGCGTAAGAAGTCGCTCCTCGATTGCTTGCAGGAGCAAAGCCCAACGCCCATCAGTTTTATGTCATGATTCATTTAATGGGGTGATCGAATGGATAAGGACTCAAGACGATATAGCTTTAACTCAGGAAACCAGGCCTAGTATGTAGAAAGCAAGGGAGGTCTTGATCCAACTTCTGTCAGTAAATGATTAAAGGGTGGTAGAGGGAAGACTTGTGAGAAGGGCGAGCAAGACTGACTCGGGCGACAGGCCTTCAGAAGCTTGAGGATGAAAAAATCAGAAGCCAATATCCTCTTGGTCCAGAGCCTTAAGAAGCTAAAGGGTGACTCAACTGGATCCTCCAATTCCGAGTCGTTCAGTGATAATAAAATCACAAGAACTGATTAGAAACAATGCAATTGTTACAGTGATCCAACCTACATCATCCTATAACAACTACAACTCGACTGGATCCTCCAATTCCGAGTTGTTCTAACACAGTAAACAAAGAGATGGAAAAGAGGCTGACATCCATAAAGTAAGAAATCTCCAATGCCTTATACATTAACCAGAGCGACCAACGCTTCATCAAAAATTTACAATCGGGAGCTTTGCTCAACCATCAATCCTTCCAAAAATGGTGAAAATGCCTACATATACTCAAAACAAAACACAATAGCAAAAACGAGACACTGCAATTAAAACATTGTGTCTGCATGTCTTCCGACAGTCTACGCATGCAGACTCTGGACGATCGTGCACCTATGACAGACGCCATCAGATTTCAGACTTTCCTTCTATAGGTGAGTCGACGTCAATTAGTCCTTTGCTAGACCTTCCTCTTTATGGTGGAGATGACGCTCAACCACCAGCAACAACTGCCATAACTGCATTCTTGGGACTAGGGACGTCCTCGGTCAACTCTGCCTTCTGGGACGTGGAGGTCTCCTAATGGTGCCACCTGGATCAATCGAACGGTCTTTCTTTGGACGTTACTTCGCTGGACTGTTGCGAGGGATCCCTATGGAGGATGTGGACGAGGGTGTGACGGGGGTTAAAGGCGTGAAAACTGTGGAGGTGATGAAGAATAAATGGGAGCTGTGACATTAGCTAAGGAATGCCACGTGGTCTGAATAAGACAGAGGAGGAAGGAGCATGGAGTGCGGGAGTACAGGAGGAGGTGACTGAGAATGAGAGGGACGCATGGCAGGAGACGAGAGGATGACGAGCTGAGGAGGTGCCATGTGGATGGAGAGAGGGAAGTTGGATAGATGACAGGGGAAGAGGGAGGCGGTAGGTGGAAAACAGGTGGCAACGAGGAGGACGATACCAAAGGTGACACGTCAGGCAAGGGGCCCCACAATAATAACACATCATTCCAGACCCCCCCCCTTTAATTAAAGACAGGAAGGCAAGGGGGGTCTGGAATGAAGCCTCAGCCATTGATTTAGGTGCCCCGATCCTGGCCGTTAGAGAGATGTGCGCTCAATTCCGGACCCCCCCCCCCCTCCGCTTAAAGGTAGAATGGCGGGGGGCCTCCAGAATCTGCTCTTGACCATAGATCTGAGCGCGCAGATCATGGCCGCCCAGATCCATACCCCCTTTAAGTCTAATGCGCTCGAGTTTCATCGATGGATGGATGGCTGATATGACTTCGGCGCTTTCACTATGAAAATCCAGAAAGGCCCCACCTGTGGCTTATATCTGCACCGCGTGTCCTTCAGATGAACAACCGAGATGGCTTTATCATTTAAAGGGGGCTACCTCCATTCCCGGGCTCACTTAACATGACCTAGAACTAGGACCTTGGGCTCGGCTTTGAAGGGCGCTTATCGGCATTTCGGGGTTCGGGGTTTTGAGATGTAAAATGACGAGGAGCTCTTACCCCTCGAATCCCTGAATGCCGACATGACATGATCGTGCACCACGTGTCCTTTTGGATGGACGGTCGAGAGCCTTCATGAATGTATATGGATGCTACCCATTGTGCTAATCCCGACGCAACTCCGCTAACCATGATTTCCCGCCGACCATTGATCTGCTCCTATGGATGAATCTAGGCCGTTGACAACATAATTTCGCCCGCTCACTTGATTTTTAGCCTGAAATGGGGCTTTACGTGCTATGCTTGGGCATTCTTCATGCAACCTGTAGACCTGGATGCTCTCGAGCCCAAGACAAGAATTGTCTCTAACATTAGGCTCCATGGGGGATAGAGTCGTCCCTGTGATTCTCTAAGAACTCATTCCACAGCTTCAGTGCCTTGCTATTGGGCTATGGAGTCAGGCTCAAAACATCCCGCTGCTGAAAATACAGTCCGAAAAATAAAAGTAACAAAATAAAGATACATGCTCAAAGGAGCTTATTTATATACAATCCTAAACTAATAAAACATTTTACATGGGGCTAGGTGAAAGCAGACTTCCACCATAGCCAATCAAGTAACTTCCTGAAGGGAAGCTCTTTCTTTCTGTCGATGATCACCAGCAGATGGTGTAACCATGACAACAGAATGGATACACTCTTCAACTTCTCCTCACTAGCTGAAGTTGATATTGAATAGGGGGGCTCCAAGGCATAAAGGACATGCCACTCCATGTACTCGCTGACAGGATCATAGAATGAGTGGAAAACCCTGTGAAAAGGGTAGCAGCAGGCCTGCTCTGCTCCATAGCTACTCCTACAGGGCTAAACTTCATGAGTTTGCATAGGTGAATGGGCAGGCTCTGGGTAGGAAGTCACTGTTCCACTGGTTCTTTCTGCTCCTCTTCTTGGCTCTCCCCCAGGTCTGATTCATATTCATCATAAATAGGGACCATGGGGTGGTTCTTCTTGCTGACTGGCTCTTCAGTATCTTTATAGTGATCAAATGTAGGATAAGCTTCTTGCTCATCATCGCTATAATATACATCAAAAAGGGGGTGTCCTTCATTGATACAATCCTCCTCCAGAAAAGTGATCCCATAAAAAAAATTTGTTTTAGGGATAGTGGGACCTGCTGGTTTTGGTTGCTCATACATAATCTTTTTCTCTTTAATCCCAGGTAAAAATATATCGTGAGAAACCCCCTGGAGGAAAAGAGAAGAATCCTCTTCCACAACTAACCCATGTTTTAAAAAGAGAGGGTCTTCGTCATCATGAGCAGAGCTGCTAGGAACATCTGCTTCAACCCGATATCTAGGTGAGTCATCTACCATGGACCACATTTGCTCTATAAACTCACAATTTCCACAAGAGTCATGTTGATCGTTATGAATATATAAAAGAATAGAGGCATCTGATATAATTTCAGATGCTTCCGTTCTAGGGCTAACACAATTAATATCATTCAACACCTCTATATTTTCCTGGCAAATGCTTTCCTCCACAGTAAAAGCTTCATCATGGACCTGGTCTTCAGGGCTAGCAGAGGCTTCATGAAGCGAAGAAAACTCCTCACAACAGTTTTCATACAAACAATTAGCTGGAAAATAATCTTTACAAAATGAATTGAAAGATGTATGAAAACCTGTTAAAGAGTGGATGCTTGCAGCGAGAAGAGACCGACACCATTCAAGAGCAGCTCCCTTCAATGAATACCTGAAGAGCTTAATCTAGACATCTTCATGCATGATATTAAGTCGATGAATAACCTCATGAAAGTCCAGTAAATGCTCAGTTGGTACCTCCCAACTCTTTGCGTGAAACTCAGGGAGGCAATTTTCCCATATGTCTCTATCAGGAAGTGCATTATGAAAACCAATTATCTAAGAAAAGTCACAGAAAGCAAACCTTCGAACCAGAATTTTCTCCATATCGAACCAGTGGAGTCACCAATCGATCCTCGAATCATGGAGTCTCCAGGTGAAAGATGCGCAGCTTCAAATGTGCCTAGTCCTTGTTCACCATAAAAGGCCAGATCTTAACATTGTTGTTACCCCAAGAAGCTTCTCAGGCTAAGAAAGCAACCGCTGAAACCTTCTCAAGAAATCTCCTTTGGGTTATCTTTCAGGTGTGCCAACAGTAGCCATAGCTGAAACAGCGAAGTGGAAACAATGGAGTCGCCACAATGGAGTCGCCAGGTGCACAGTAGCAATCTTGATAATTCTGATATCTGATGCACCTTCAGAATATGTTAATCATTGTCGTTCAATCCCGGGGAAAATTTTCAACTTCATCCCCGGCAACGACACCAGAAATGTTGGCGACGGAAGTCACTCCTGGATTGCTTGCAGGAGTAGAGCCCAACGCCCATCAGTTTTATGTCACGATTCATTTAATGGGGTGATCAAATGGATAAGGACTCAAGACGATATAGCTTTAACTCAGGAAATCAGGCCTGGTATGTAAAAAGTAAGGGAGGTCTTGATCCAACTTCAGTCGGTAAATGATTAAAGGGTGGTAGAGGGAAGACTTGTGATAAGGGCGAGCAAGACTGCCTCGGGCGACAAGCCTTCGGAAGCTTGAGGATGAAAAACTTAGAAGCCAAGATCCTCTTGGTCCAGAGCCTCAAGGAGCTGAAGGGTGACTCGACTGGATCCTCCAATTCCGAGTCATTCAGTGCTAAGAAAATCACAGGAACCGATTAGAAACAATGCAATTGTTACAGTGATCCAACCTACATCATCCTATAATAGCTAGAACTCGACTGGATCCTCCAATTCCGAGTTGTTCTAACACAGTAAACAAAGATATGGAAAAGAGGCTGACAT
This sequence comes from Picea engelmannii, assembly GCA_009831015.1. Lineage (NCBI taxonomy): Eukaryota > Viridiplantae > Streptophyta > Pinopsida > Pinales > Pinaceae > Picea > Picea engelmannii. The sequence continues at coordinate 145,513 of ML787528.1, read as the reverse complement.
CCATAAAGTAAGAAGTCTCCAATGCCTTATACATTAACCAGAGCGACCAGCGCTTCATCAAAACTTGACAATCAAGAGCTTTGCTCAACCATCGATCCTTCCAAAAATGGTGAAAACGCCTACATATACTCAAAACAAAACACAGCAGCGAAAACGAGACACTGCAATTAAAACATTGCGTCTGCATGTCTTCCAACAGTCTGTGCATGCAGACTCTGGATGATAGTGCACCTATGACAGACACCATCAGATTTCAGACTGTCCTTCTATAGGTGAGTTGACGTCAATTTGTCCTTTGTCGGACCTTCCTCTTTATGGCGGAGATGACGCTCAACCACCAGCAACAACCGCCATAACTGCATTCTTGGGACTAGGGACGTCCTCGGTCAACTCTGCCTTATGGGACGTGGAGGTCTCCTAATGGTGCCACCTGGATCAGCCGAACGGTCTTTCTTTAGACACTACTTCGTTGGACTGCTGCGAGGGATCCTTATGGTGGATGTGGATGAGGGTGTGACGGGGGTTAAAGGCATGAAAACTGTGGAGGTGATGAAGAAGAAATGGGAGCTGTGACATCAGCTGAGGAATTCCACGCGATCTGAATAAGACAGAGGAGGGAGGAGCACGGAGTGCGGGAGTGTAGGAGGAGGTGACTGGGAATGAGAGGGACACATGGCAGGAGATGAGAGGATGACGAGCTGAGGAGGTGCCATGTCGATGGAGAGAGGGAAGTTGGATAGATGACAGGGGAAGACAGAGGAGGGAGGAGCACGGAGTGCGGGAGTGTAGGAGGAGGTGACTGGGAATGAGAGGGACACATGGAAGGAGACGAGAGGATGATGAGCTGAGGAGGTGCCATGTCGATGGAGAGAGGGAAGTTGGATAGATGACAGGGGAAGAGGGAGGCGGTAGGTGGAAAACAGGTGGCAACAGGGAGGATGATACCAAAGGTGACACATCAGGCAAGGGGCCCCACAATAATAACACATCATTCCAGACCCCCCCCTTTAATTAAAGATAGGAAGGTAAGGGGGGTCTGGAATGAATCCTCAACCATTGATTTAGGTGCCCCGATCCTGGCCGTTAGAGAGTTGCGTGCTCAATTCCGGACCCCCCCCCCCTCCGCTTAAAGGTAGAATGGCGAGGGGCCTCCAGAATCTACTCATGAACATAGATCTGAGCGTGCAGATCCTGACCGCCCAGATCCATACCCCCTTTAAGTCTAATGCGCCTGAGTTTCATCGATGGATGGTCGGCTGAGATGACTTCGGCGCTTTCACTATGAAAATCCCGAAAGGCCCCACCTGTTGCTCAGATCTGCGCCGCGTTTCCTTCAGATGAATGACCGAGATTGCTTTGTCATTTCAAGGGGGCTACCTCCATTCCCAGGCTCGCTTAACGTGACCCGGCGCTAGGACCTTAGGCTCGGATTTGAAGGGTGCTTATCGGCATTTCGGGGTTCGGGGTTTTGAGATGTAAAATGACGAGGAGCTCTTGCCCCTTGAATCCATGAATGTTGACATGACATGATCACGCACCACGTGTCCTTTTGGATGGACGGTCGAGAGCCTTCATGAATGTATATGGACGCTACCCATCATGCTAATCCTGGCGCAACTCCGCTAATCGCGATTTCCCGCCGACCGTCGATCTGCTCCTATGGACGAATCTGGGCCGTTGACAACATAATTTTGCCCGCTCACTTGATTTTTAGCTTGAAATGGGGCTTTACGTGCTACGCTTGGGCGTTCTTCATGCAACCTGCATAGCTGGATGCTCTCGAGCCCAAGACAAGAATTGTCGTTAACAGTTATAATTGGGTTTACTCCATTAACTAGTGCTAGGTGCATACTAACCTTTCACTTAGAAAATCAATGAGTCATTTTCTTCACCACCAAAGTCTTTACTAATTCTCCTTCTACCTCTTCATGACTCAATGCGCCCACTTCCTTCATATCGATCTCTCATTCAATACGCCAAGTCATTGTTAAAGTCTGCCATTTTAGTAACTTCCTCGGGACTTTGTTTTTCTTATGGCTCAAAACCACCGCCAAAGAAGATCTGAAGTCAATGCCTTTTCTTCCTTCGCTTCTAAGTCTTCGACGATGTTTCTGTCTTCGTTTATGTCTTATTTAAATACGACGATGCTTCTAAGACTTTGTTAATGGGACCCAGACCCAGACCCGGACCCAAACTCAATGTGTCATTCTTTCATGCCGAGTCTTTGTTAAAGTCCACCATTTTAGTGACTTCCTTGGGACTTTTCTTTTCTTCCACTGCTTAAGAAGAGTTGAGTCAATACGTTCGCTTCCTTCACTTCTCAACTGGACCAAGTCTAATATGTGCCCTCTAAAGAGTGGCTATGTAGTTATTCCAATCACTAGCCCACTCACCTGTCAAATTTAAATTAGCAGCACCCAACCAACCTTGTGACCAGATGGTGGAGATTGTTGGATTTGACAATGAATTTAATGAAACTTTTCCAATCACTTGAAATTGTAAATAAATTCTTCAGAAAGAAAGATACTTTTGTCACAACCCATTATAACATCAACACCCACTCTGACTTGTGACCCATAGCCAACTTTCGAGGCTAGGAAGGAGCCAATCACAGGAAAATCCAAGGTATGATATTTTTGTTGGTTTTAAACATTCTAGATGTTTTTCCTTTCCCTCCTAATCCATTGCATCATTGTACCTAGAAACATTCTAGACGTTTTTCCTTTCCCTCCTAATCCAATCCATCATTGTACCAAGAGTGATGTGCTTTTGAATTAAAATCCTTCTCCATGGACTCTCTTTGGTGATCATATTCCATAATGATTTTGAAACAAGGGACTGTCCAAACAAAAGTATATCCTTTAGACCCCACCCTCCTAATGCCTTTGCAGCTACAATTTTTCTCCAATTTACCTAATGGGTACCCTTATATTCATTGCTACCCTACCACAAGAATTTGAAATACTACTTCCTAATATTTTCTAAGATTCCTTTTGCGATATGGGCTAGAGTGTGTCAATATATAAGAGTAGCCTCCAACACAGACTCTATCAGAACTAAACGACCTCCTATTGAAAACTATCTATTGCACCATTGTGAAATTATTTTGTCCACCTTCTTGGCCAGCCAATACTAGTCATTCTCCAAATAAACGTTTGGTTTCAGATAGCAACCTAGATACTTTACCCCTACATTGATGTCTAAAGTATGGAAGGGTAGACATCTAGCAACAACTACGTTAAGTCCATCATTGAGTTTGTATGGATAAAGAGTAGATTTAGTCTCATTGAATTCCATTCCCATGGATTTTTTTATAAAGGAGGAGAATATCCCAATAGTCACCGAGCTCTTTCTAAACAAAAAAAAAAGCATCATCTACAGACATTAGATGGGTGAGTCTCTCCTACCTGGCAACCCTAATATCTTGCATAGTTCTCCTCCTTTTAGCATCAACCAAAGCTCTGTTAAGACCTTCTGCCACAAGAAGAAAAAGGTAGGGTGATAGAGGACAACCTTGTCTCAATCCCCTAGAGGACCTAAAAAACCCAGAGGAAACACCATTAATTAAAATTGCAAAAGAGGCAGAGGTTACACATGTCATAATACACTTGACTATAGGGAGAGAAAAACCAATATTAATTAACAGTAATCTCATATAGAGCTAGGAGATCATGCCATATGCCTTAGACATATCAAGTTTGACAAAAACAATTAGATCATTTGAAATATTGATAGCATGAAGTCCTTATTATGTTGTACAATGGCTTCATGAATTTTCTTGCCCTTCAAGAACCCAAATTGTTCTACTAAAATTAAATTGGAGAGCAGTGGTTTAAGTCTTACTGCCAAGACCTTAGAAATGACCTTATAGAGATAGTTGCACAAAGAAATGGGCATGAATCCTTCAAAGGTTTTAGGGCAATCCACCTTGAAGATCAATGCAATAAAATTTGTATTAATGTTGACATGGACGTTCCTTGACCTTTTGAATTCTTCAACCACTTGAAGTATATCCTCTCCCAAAAAATCAAAGAAATCAATAAATAATTCAACTATCCATCCATCCAAACCCGGACTCCTATCCTTTTTAAAACTGGAAAATGCATATAATAATTTCTCCTTTGTGATAGACATGTGTTAATATTATGGTAGTTGTGGGAGGTATTTACCTCCACGTGTAAACCTGATGAGAATAGATGACTCCAGAAAGCAAGAGAAAACCCTAATGAGTTGGCTAATAACCCTAGAAGTCTTGTCGGCTCAAGGAGATAATTTATATTGGGTTATTAGCCCCCAAGAGAAGAAGTCGGCCATAAATAATAATAATATACTGAACAAATATGTACCTAGAAGGAGAATTCGGCCCATCAAATCTAGCAGAACCACCATAAATACAGGGTGCTAGTTCTCATTTGACACATCTCAGAATTGTAGAGCAGCAACTAGTGCACACTACAGTTCCCAGTTTGGTGCACATGTGTGGAGGAGAGCTGTAGGTGCAGCTGTTGTAGCAACCAATTTTCAGTGTTGGCTTGGACTATCTCTTGGCTAGGGTTTGGACTATCTGATCAACTATTGTTGGTGTGCTATTCTTGAAGGAAGATGTGCTACACCTTGTTTGGCTATCTAGCCTAGGGTTTGCTTCCGGAGTAATTCTCTGTCAAGGTTAAGGTGCTCGGAGGGTGGCTTCAGCCTATGGATGGGTGACGAGGGTATTGTCAAGGGTAAAACGAGCACACAATATTCTATATTCTAACAGGTTATGGACCCACACCTCCTTCATTCAGTCTAAATGCTGGAAGGAAGCATAGTCGCTAGGATATTTAGCTCGTTGAGGAACTACTTTAAGTGGAACTACTTTAGCTCGTTGAGGAACTAGTTCAAGGCTATGAATGAGGAAGGATATCAACTTGTTGGCATGAAGGGATCCATTGCATCATGATCAATGTCCACCCTTGCATTCAATCAAATCATAAGGAAAGTGCATGATATGTAAATTCAAGGGAGAGTATTATTGTAAAAAAAAAAACATGTATTTATAAATAAAATAAAATAACTTGTAGAATTATCAGAGATACATAGTATTTACTAATTCTACAATGAGCTAAATATCCTAATTCTACTCATCATCATACTAATTTTCTATTAAGAAAAGAAAAACATATTTCTTACTATAACTAATCAACTTATTTACTTGGTTGGAACTTATCAGTGAGATCTTTGACTTCCCTTTATGTGTGTTGATAATGTAGTACTTCCATCCTTGATCAATTTGTACTAGTTGGCTCTTTGCATGAAGATATCATCCCTCATATACATGTAGGGGATTGCAAACACTACTCCACAAACATCAAGGGGTATTATGTCCAATTCCACTTCATCAATAAAATCAACACTTACAACAAATATAATCTTACATGGTTTTGTTACCTTTATCTTTGCATCCCTTTTAACCCAACCTAATTGATAGGGTCTGGGATGATTTTGAACCTCCAATCCAATATTGTTGACTAGATTCATTTCTATGAGATTATCCTATGAAATAGAGTCGAACAAAGAATTTATCTTGGTCTTCTTGACCTAAATATTGGTGTGGAAGATCTTGGTCATCTCCTTCTCTTCCTAGAGATGAAGGCTACTTAGATTCACCTCCTTCTACACAGATGTGCAAACACTATTTTCGTCCACATCCGAGCTACTTTCAACCTGATTTCTTGAATCTGTGGCTAAAAGGTTCTTTTTATTTCCATCCTTCTTGTGGTTCTTCGGGTTCAACTCTAGATGTAGTTCCAACATTTTTCCTCAGTGTGGTCATCAATGTTGCAATGATTGCAATGGTTGTTGGGATATTTGAACCAATTTGTAGTGGCTAATGTCTTCTTATATTTCCTCCCTTTCCACTTCTTATTCCCCTCCTTGGAAGCTTCATGGTGCTCTTTGTTCTTTGAACCACTTGGTTGCCCCTTCTTTTGGCCTATGTTTTCTAGGTACTGTGCATGTACACACACCTCATCCATTGTTCTTATCTTGAAGAGCATCACCTGGTTTCATAGATGGTTATGAAAACCCCCTAGATAATTGAGGAGTACATCTAGGTTATTAGGAGATATTCCCAACATGATGGTCGTCTTTCTAAACTCAGTGGTGTACTCCTGTACATTCTACCTCTGCCTCTTCCTCTACCTAAAGTAGTGCCATTGGATCCATTGGTCCTCTATATACCTGATAGGGTAGAATTAGGACTTGATGAGGGTTTTGAAGTCCTCCCACCTAGTTACTGGAGGATCACCCTCCAGCCTAAGAATTTTCATATGGATTTCCCACCAGGTTAAATCATGGCCCTCTAACTTCAATCTAGAAAATGAAATCTGTTGCTTTTCATCTATATGATGATTGCTAAAATAAACTTTTAGTTGTTGTAATCAAGGATTAAGTTTTAATGCAACGATATCACCTTGGTATGGCTTTATGTCCACTTTTTCTTCCATATTGAATAGGCACTGTGAATGGTTCACAACACTCGAACTCAAATTTTCTTTCTCGGATTCTTTTCATGACTTCTTTCTTAAGTCTTCCCGATCTCCTGATTCCCCCCCAATCTAATAATTGAGTTAGAGCCTCCATCATCTTTGAACGATCCAATATTTCTTTCTATAGCCACCATGAGGAGGTTCATATTACAACTGATGTCGGTGACTTGCACTTCCAACCTCTCAAATCTCTCATCTATTGGATCTCGAGGGTTATTATGAACATACTCATTTTCCATGGCTAGGGTTTCTACGACTTCTCTTTAAGATGATTCCTAGATCCCCAAACTTCCCACAAATACCCAAAATAAAAACCTTCTCTGATACCAATATGACATGTGGATTTTCATGGATATTCCACTGGAATAGTTCATCACAACATATCCAATAAATAAAACTGAAATCTACACTTTGAAGATTAAATTCCTTTAGATTCCATAATATTTAGTTATTGATTTTCTTCTTATACATGAAATAGATAAAATGCGGAAAATAGAGAACAGTAAAATATAATCACACGCCATCCACAAGATAACACAAATATTTTCTCTGGGAAACCTTTACAGGAGAAAACCCAACTAGAAGGTGAGGCTGCTCTGCTCTCTTTTCTCTGGTATGGAAATAATGCAAGTAAAAAGGAGAAGGAACTCTCTATAGAGTTACCCAAGACCTGTGGTTAGGATGTTATTGAACACTAACCCCCTCTATTATGCTCTCTAATTTCCCACTCCTAGTTGTTCTACTCTTCTATGGAACAAAATACAATAACATAGAATGGAACCCCCTCTCCTCCTAGTGGCCCGATATTTAACATAGCTCGATAGCCATCTAAGGGTAGTTTTTTTACTTCCTCAACCCTTAATTGTGGTAGGGTTTTGAACCTTCTACAATATTATTGAAATCCCTCATGTGTCTAGCCCCATATACATGATTAATGGGGTTGACATGGAATCCTCTTGTACCATGGTGGTCAACACGATAAGTCAACTTTTGGGAGGCACACATTTTGCATACAAACTCCAATTGATGCACGATATACACCATTATAAAGTTATCAAAATGTAGAACATCGTCAAGGGGTTGGGCACAAGTTTTGGACACCAAAATCCCAAAAGACATTGTTTAATGCCTCAAAATGGATCTGAAAGGTTCCAAACCCCAATTTTCCAAACTGGGACCCACTAAAATGACCCCACAAGATTACTCTAAAATCATTGAGATATATGACAAATAATATAATGATCCAATCCAGATCAGAGTCAAATACATGCAAGAGAGAAATTGAATATCTTCAAAACTCAGATGAATAAAAAGATGTTCATTTCATAGCATGCAGATGCACATGACTTATGCATCATTGCACTCCATTTATTTATTGATAACTTTATGTAATAATGAAACTCATAGCTAGCTAACTAACTAACTAATAATAATAACCACTAAACACCACTTATTTTATAAGCATTGCAATTAATAACCACCATGTTATATTTTCTTATTTATTTATTGGAAAATAACTAATTTGTGTCACCCTTGCTTATCCCACAATCAAGCTAACCAACTAATATCCCTTCGTCCCTCCCTCCATATATAATAATTATTATAGTAGCAATTTCTTCCGAAGCTGAAAATATATGTTCATAAAAGAAGTATTGTAAATACATCCTGTAGTCTAAACATTCTACACTTTTCACTTTTTTTGGGCACGTTTTTCCAACAAGTTTTGCTCAAAATACAATGAGAAATTTAAAAGGATCGTTGGAATTGCATATTTCAGTTGTTGAGATTGCACAATTCCAGTGCTCTAGAGGTTTTTCAGGGCACTTAATAGATTTATACATTGAAAAATGC
>ML787528.1:64151-76496 GCA_009831015.1 Picea engelmannii | reverse complement strand
GTCATATTCAATGAGAAGGTCATGTACAAAGATCAGTTGCAGGGAAAGATACAAGAAAAAGAAAAAACATAATACATAGTGCTTGATGAGATCACTGAAAAAGAAATTCCAAAGGTAATAGAAAATCAAAATGTACAACAACATGAGCATCAGGTACCTCAAACTCCTGTAAGTGTTGTTAGAAGATATACCAGGTTAAGTAGACCCCATGAACGATACTCTCCTTCATTGTATTATTTATTGTTGTCTGATTCTAGTGAACCAGAATGTTATGAAGAGGCAATGCAGGTAGACACTAAAAATAAGTGGGAGCGAGGCATGGAAGAGGAAATAGATTCCCTTGTAAATAAAAAGACTTGGGATTTGTTTCAGTTGCCTATAGGAAAAAGAGCATTGCAAAATAAATGGGTTTACAAGTTGAAGGAAGAAGATGGAGGAAAAAAGAGAAACAAGGCTAGACTTGTTGTAAAGGGGTTTGCACAAAAGAAAGGTATAGATTTTGATGAAATATTTTCTCCTGTTGTTAAAATGACTTCAATTAGGACTATTTTAAGTCTTGTGGCAGTATAAGATTTACATCTTGAACAATTATATGTAAAAACAACTTTTCTCCATGGGGATTTGGAGGAAGAGATTTATATGCAACAGCCACAGGGGTATGAGGTCAAAGGGAAGGATAATCTGGTATGCATGTTGAAGAAGAGTTTGTATGGCCTAAAGAAAGCTCCAAGGAAGTGGTATTTGAAGTTTGACAGTTTTATGACAGAACACGATTATAGTAGATGTAATTCTGGTCACTGTGTTTATTTTAAAAATCTAGAAAATGGAAGCTATATTATCTTGCTATTGTATGTAGATGACATATTTGTTGCAGGGTCTAATATGCAGGATATAAATGTTCTCAAGAAGAAATTAGCTAATTCATTTGCGATGAAGGATTTGGGTGCTGCAAAGAAAATCGTTGGTATAAGAATAACAAGAGACATGAAAAATCGCAAATTGACATTATCTCAGGGTGAGCACATAGAGAAGGTGTTGGAGAGGTTCATAATGCAGAATGCAAAACCAGTTAGTACACCTTTGGCCAACCATTTCAAATTAAATAAGGAAATGTGTCCTAAGACATAGGAGGAGATAGAATACATGTTCAGGGTCCCTTATTCATCAGCAGTTGGAAGCTTGATGTATGCGATGGTTTGCACAAGACCAGATATTGCACATGCAGTGGGAGTTGTGAGAAGGTATATGAACAATCTAGGTAAATAAAATTAGGAGGCAGTGAAGTGGATTCTCAGGTATTTGAGAGGTACTGCTACTCATACATTATGTTTCGGAGGTTCAAAAACTGTTCTATAGGGATATGTTGATTCAGATATGGTAGGTGATAAAGATAGCAGGAGGAGCACCACAGGGTATGCTTTTACTATAGGTGGAACAACAGTAAGTTGGATTTTGAAACTGCAAAAGGTTGTTGCACTTTTAACATCATAAGAAGATTATGTTGTTGTTACAGAGGCTAGTAAAGAAATGATTTGGTTATAGAGGTTTATGGAAGAATTGGGAAAGAAGCAAGAGAATAGTAGGTTGTACTGTGACAGTGAGAGTGAAATTCATATTGCAAAGAACTTAGCCTTCCATTTGAATACTAAGCATATGCAACCGAGGTACCATTTCATACGATCCGTTTTGGAAGATGGACATTTGAAGTTGGAAAAGATACACACTAGCTAGAATCTTGCAAACATGTTAACAAAGGGAGTAGCCAGGGAGAAACAGAGTTCTTTCTTAGTTTCAGTTGGTCTTCAAGCATGAAGGTGAATATGAGAAACTTTCCAGGTCTAATAAGGATCATAGTCCAACAGATACAATGATGGTGGAGTTGTTGAGATCAGTCTCCAAGTGGGAGATTGTAGGTTGTGGAGCTTGATTATCTTCTTGATTCAGAGGTCTTTGTTTTCAGCCGTGTTTATACCCCATGAAGACTTTACACCTTGGAATAATGTACACTCCTCCACATGGGGGAGTGCAGGGGGGGTTACCCCTATGGGGGTTCGGAGGCGAAGCCCCTGAAGCAAAAATTGCCTTGTAAATGTATATTGTAATTTCATTGTAAATATGGACCATTCATTATAAGGTCATAGATCTGACAGTAGAAATTGTGTTAGGGGTTTTTTCCCTAGAAGGCAACCCTCTTTTATGAGGGAAATGTATTGTGACTATGTATCAGTGTGAATATTGTATTCTGAGTGAGGAGACTGTGAGAGAAAGAAGAGGAAGTTACAGCAGGTGTGTTGTAGGTTGTATCCATTTATTTGTTGGATAATAATAAAGGAAGGACCTGGCAATTTCTCTGGTGGACGTAGCCCACACTAGGTGAACCACGTATATATGTGTCTCATTGTATTGTGTATCTTCTGTGTTTTATTTCCGCATTTGTTTATTTTATTGCTTCGCGATCCTATTTTTCTAAAACTTGGTTGGACAAGAATCTCATGGTTGGGGACTGCAGGAACTCTCAGTTTCTCCAGGAGTGCTCATAGTAGACTTCACAAGGCTCTTGAGCCATTTCCTAACTAGGAAAACACACTACATGATTACAACCTATTTTTACAGGCACACAAGCCTCAATTTTAGCATAAACACAACCCAATAAATGGTTGTCCTCAAGGACAACATGGATCGTGCTCTTCCCATCACTTATCTCTGCCGTTGTTGTTCAAAAATTAGCATGTAAAAACTATCTCCCCTCTCTTCCCATATGAATTCTCTTATTTTCCCTTGCTTGCTTGACTCTCACTCTTCCCAAAGATGATCATACTTCAACCCCATGCTCCCCATAACTATGAGATGTGACTCCTCATACCAATCCTCTTACATGTGTTTAATGATTGGCTTTGGGGACACTCAAATAGAAATAAAAGGTTCACTCAAAACAATAAATTTAAGAAATAACATGGGTTTCCCCTTGGATCCCCTTTTGGCCTCCCTCTCTTGTGGAATCATATCCCCCTCATCGTTATTGTCCCTCTTGTATCGCAATCAACAATTATTATTTTTATTAATCATTTTCAATATAAATTTTACATATCTTGGCCCTCAGCCATATTAATCAATGCAAGCTCTTCGCCTCAACATATCGACTTGCCAACTTAAATCACATTTATACAATTACATTATAGTTTGTGGGGATTAAAAATGGGGATGTTATAACCATGCAAGCAAAAGTATATTAATAAAAATAAGAAATAAGAGTCTGATCTGTAAACTGTCATGGATATTCCACTAGAACAGTTCGTCACAACATAACTAATAAATAAAACAAAATCTACACTGTAAAGGTTAAATTCCTTTAGATTCCAGAATATTTAGTTAATGATTTTCTGCTTATGCATGAAATAGATAAAATGCAGAAAATAGAGAACAATAAAATATAATCACACGCCATCCACAAGATAACACAAATATTTTCTCTGGGAAACCCTTACGTGAGAAAATCCAACTAGAAGGTGAGGCTTCTTTGCTCTCTTTTCGCTAGTATGGAAATAATGCTCGTATAAAGGAGAAGGCACTCTCTATGGAGTTAACTAAGACCTGTGGCTTGTTAGGATACTACATAACATTAACCCCCTATGTTATGCTCTCTAATTTCCCACTCCTAGTTGTTCTGCTATGTTATGAAACAAAATACAATAACATAGAATGGAACCCCTTCTCCTCCTAGTGGCCTAGTATTTAACATGGCATGATAGCCATCTAAGGGTAGGTTTTTGACTTCCTCAACCCTTAATTGTGGTAGGGTTTTGAACCTTATAGAATATTATTGAAATCATTCACATGGACAACCTCATAAGCATGAGCAATGGGGCTAATGTACATCCTCTTGTACCATGATGATCAACACGATAGGTCAACTTGCAGGAGGTATAACTTTTTCATATGAACTCTAATTGAAACATAGTCTACATATTTGGAAAGGTCTCGGAGTGTAGAGCATCGTCAAAGGGGTCTGCATAAGTTCCAGACACCAAAACCCCAAAAAACTTTATTTAATGCCTCAAAATGGCTTCAGAAGGTTTCGGGCCCCAATTTCCAATTTGGGACCTGTAAATGTGTTGAACCTGCATAGAATAGATCTAGATAAACAATAATACACACATTTTCAGATAGAATTGGAGAAAGAAGAAGAAGGAGAGAAAGAATGAAAAAATTCTCATTAACCGTTGTGAATAATGAATAATTTATACATGATATACTCTGTATAACTCAATGTTTGTGCACTGGAGGAGAACCAATGCGCCATAGTGGTGGTCTAGAGTGATCTGGACACACACCAACAGTTACGAGAGTGAACTGCCACCTATTCTAGTCTCTCAGGCAGTTACAGGAGTGAACTGCCACCTAGTTGAGTTAACTAGTCAACTAGTCTTTAGTTAACTGACTGAATAGAGAGTAGTGAGGAGTTAACTCAGGGAATCAAGGGTAATGCACTAGTCTGGTGATGATACCAAGGCAAGGTCGATTTAGCACGGTGATGATCCCAATGTTTCATGGTGACAAACATGCAACATCTAAACTCAACTCAACTAATCAAACTAAAGTGTCAACTGAAAGAGAATATTCTCCAGGTGGAATATTCTCCCCTAAAACATAGGAGACTGGATAATGAATAATTATGACTAATAAACAAGGAAAAACCTTAGGAAAAATAAATCCTAGGTGTGTGTGAAGTAACTCCAACACTCCCCTTGAACATCACTATGGTAAAAATAAAGAATGGGTCCTGGCAATGAGGCCATGTTAGGTACCCAAATACAAAAGATACACTCAAATAAAGTGAGGAAAGAGGGGAAACTTCATGGGAACCCCCCCCGCCCCTTAAGGTACAATGGATGTAAAAAAAGAAATGCAGTTGCTAGGCAATTGTGTTCTTCACTCCAGGATGAATTCACAGAGAATGAAACTTTTGCTTAGTGAAGGTCTTGGTGAAGATGTATGTCGTCTGTTCTGATGAAGGGAAGAACTATAAGTCGATGATTCCCTCATGTACTAAGTCCCAGATGTAGTGCATGTGGATATTGATGTGATTCGTCTGCTACCTCTAAACTGGATCTCTGCAGAACTTCAGAGTGCTCTGGTTGTCACACTAGATGACGATCGACCGATGAAACTGAATTCCCAACTCAGTGAGAAAATGTTGTAGCCACATATCCTGGATGGTTATGTTAACTACCCTTCTGTACTCTGCCTCGGCTGAAGATAAAGAAATGTCATCTTGCTTCTTTCTCGACCAACAGATAGGCTTGGAACCAAGATTGAGTGAGTAACCGGATGTGGACTTGCGATCAGTGCTATTGCCAACCCAGTCAGAATTAGTAAACCCGATGAGATCTAATGTAGAGTTTGTTGCATAATGAATCCCAAAGGTGATGATTCCCTGTACGTATCGAAGGATACACTTTGCATCTTTCCAATGTAGCTCATGCGGCTCCTGCATGAACCTAGAAACTGCGCCAACTTCATATGAGAGGCCTGGTCTGGAGTGTGTGAGATACAACAAGCTCCCCACTAGCTGTCTGTACAGTGTGTTTTCAACCAGTGGATTCTCCCCACCATCCTCAAGTTTGACTTCTGATAGGAAAGGATTCGGAGTAGACTTGCAGTCTGTCATGTGAAATCTCTCAAGGAGATATCGTGCATACTTGGACTGAGACAGTTTGATGCCTGATGCATCCTGACTGATCTCGAGTCCAAGGAAGAAGTGTAGAGGACCCATGTCCGTCATAAAAACCCTGTCATGTAGAATCCTCTTGACTGCAGCAATCGCTGAAGTCAAACACCCGATGATCAACAAATCATCGACATACATAACTAATAGTAGAAGTGAATCAACCGTCCTGAGCATGTAGACATTTGAGTTTGATTTACAACATAAAAATTTCTGTGACAATAGGTAGGAATCCATCTTGGCATACCATGCCCTCGGAGCCTGCTTGAGGCCATAAAGGGACTTCTTTAGTCAACAGACCAAAGATGAGTCCTACATAAATCCCTGGGGCTGCTCCATATAGATCTCCTCAGAGAGATCACCATGAAGAAATTCATTCTTCATGTCCATCTGATGGACTTCCCATCCTTTGGATTCTGCAATGGCAAGTGCCAATCATATGGAATCCATATTCTCTATTGGAGTGAAGGTCTCATCATAGTAAATACCATGAACCTGCTGAAAGACTTTGGTGACAAGCTTGGCTTTGTATCTACTGATCTTTCCATTCATTACGCTCTTGTTCCTATAGACCCATCTACATCTGACAAGTTTCCTCCCATAAAGAAGGGGAACCAGATCCCAAGTATGGTTCTCGAGGAGGGAGTTGTACTCCTCCTGCATGGCGGATTTCCAAAAGGGATTTACAACAACCTCACCATAAGACTGTGGATATGAAGACTGAACCAAGGAAAGATTCCTAGAGGGCAATGGTTTAGTGGCAGTGAGTGCAACAGGAGGCTCCTCAAAATCAGATCGAGTCCTCCTAGTATCGGCTGGATCACCAACGATATCCCCTGCAGCCTGAAGAGTATTCCGTGCCCACTTGGGCCTCTGCTTTGGCTTTGCAACTACATCCAGATGCTCTGACTCTACATCCAACTGTACTGACTCTGAATCTGAATCATATGAGTCCTCTGAATCATAAATCTCATCCGAGGAAGATTCTGCATGTGCATACTCATCATCTCGGATAGGTGGAAGAATGAAGGTGTCTGCATGCGGCTGTTGAGGTGCATGCGAGACACTTTCCTCGAATTGGACACTTCGCTCAATGATGAGCTGGTCTGAGGAAAGATCAATAAGACTATATCCCTTCACACCGTCGGGGTAGACAAAAAAAATGCACTCAATGCTCTATGGATCAAGTGCCTTCCTCTTTTCAGAGGGAATCTGGGCCCATGCATGTGAACCGAAAATGAGAAAGTGGTTCAATTCTAGTTTGAGGCCACTCCAAGCCTCGTAGGGGGTATTATCCTTGACATATCTATGGGGAGATGTATTTTGGATGTATGTTTCACATTTAAGTGCTTCAGCCCATAGTCTCTATGATAGAGACTTTCCATGCAACATGCAAGATGCCATCTCCTTTAGAGATCTGTTTTTCCGCTCAAAAACTCCATTTTGCTGTGGAGTATAGGTAACTATGTGCTGCAACTGAATCCATGGCTCATGGAAAAGATTATGGATCTCATGATTTACATACTCTCCCCTGTTATCAGTTCGAATAACTTTGATCTTCTTTCTGGACTATGTCTCAACCAAGGCTTTGAAATCTTTGAGGTGTTGAAAGACCTCGTATTTTTTCCTGAGAAAGTAGATCCAAGTAAAACATTTTAAATCATCAACAAAAATGAGAAAAAACCTCTCTTTTCTGATGGATGGATGTGGAAAGGGACCCATAAGGTCACTGTGAATCAGATCTAAAGGTGCGGATGCTCGTTGAGACTTTCCTTTGTTGAATTTCTCTTGAGGGTATTTTCTGAGAACACATCCCTCACATACTCGTTTGGAGAAATGGATGTCTGGTAGACCATCAACCAATATTTTCTTGCTAATTTGTTGCATGTATCTAAAATTCAAATTTCCAAACCATTCGTTCCATATCCTAATACTTTCATCAGCATGAGTAAGCAGTAAAGAAGAATTAGGTTCAATGAATTTAGAAAATGTATACAATCTAGACTGATGATTTACCTCACCGGTAGCAACCCTGGAGTTGGTTTGTATGTCGTATATGTCCACAAAATTTGGTGTGAATATGGATTTCTTTCCAGTTTCGGAATTCATCATCTGATACATGGAGAAAAGGTTGACATAAATTTTGGGAACGTGCAACACATTCTCGAAGCTTCCATTGGTGAGTTCAATCCTTCCTTTGTCGGTGACTTCGACAGAAGAGTTGTCCCCCATCATAATAGGAGGACCTTTGCATGCATCCAAAGAATAATATACTGCTTTTGAGGTAGCCATGTGACGTGATTATCCTAAATCTACGATTCAAGCATTAGGAGAGGAGTTGATGGCAATCAAGGCATGGCTAGAATTGCCTTTCTTGGAATTCAGATCTTTTGGCTTCTCATTCTTGGCACCCTCATGGATTCAATCTCCTAGGTTGTTTTTCTGAATTATTTGAGACATCATATCTATTTTTTTTTGCATGCATGCAGATTCTGAATGGAACTTTGTGATAGTACGTGCATTTCTCCCCTTTTCTTCCATTTTCCCCTTTGGAACCAGAGGCATCGGTGAAGAGTTTTGTGTACCCTTCCTTCTTCGGATGTGCATGAGCTTTCCGTTTATATTTATCTTTAAATTTATGATATTTTTGGCTGCCATCATGCACAGTGAGTGCATGCGCCCTTGGACCTTTGATTGTGCCCATGTTGATGAGCTTAGTTTTCTCTTGTGTCAAGGATTCAATAAAGTCTTTAAGAGAAGGGATCTTCCAGGTGGCTCCAGAGGCGAATATGACAGTATGGAATGTGGATACAAATATAGAGAATTCAGGAACAAGCTTGAAGAGAATGGTGAGAACCATTTGTTTCTCCTCCTCTGATTTATCAACCCTACAAGCTTTGAGTTACGACAGTAAATCCTTGAATTTTGTAAAGAAATCTTGGATATTCTCGAAGCTTTTTGGATCCAATGTGAGTAGCTCCACCTCCAACATGTGTCCCCTCATCTCATCATGTTTACAAAAGATCCTTTCTAAGTTGGTCCAGGCTTCATTGGGAGTCTTACAGGAAGATATTGAAAAAGGAGATCAGGAGAAATAAGATTGCAAATTGTTTCAAGTGCCTCATCCATGCGATTCAAGTACTTGGATTTTTCTATGGATGATGTCAGTTCTATATCTGTATTCAAGGTTAACCTATACAACCCTTTGGTTTAGAGATGTATGTCTATTTTCTCCTTCCATGCAAAATAGTTGTAAGGTGTAAGAATGAATTCTTTTTGGAATTCCATCTTTCTGCTGTCTTCAATATTTTGTACCTGCAAAAATTTTTGGCGTAGATTTTTATTAGCAGTCCGTTGACTCTTATACATGTAAATGTGTTGAAACTACATAGAATAGATCTATCTAAACAATAATACACGCATTTTCAGAGAGAATTGGAGAAAGAAGAAGAAGGAGAGAAATAATGAAAGAATTCTCATTAATCGTTGTGAATAATGAATAATTTACACATGATATACTGTGTATAACTCAATGAGTGTGAACTAGAGGAGAACCAATGCACCATAGTGGTGGTATAGAGTGATCTAGACACACATTAGCAGTTACGGGAGTGAACTGCCACATAGTCTAGTCTCTCAGGCAGTTACGGGAGTGAACTGGCACCTAGTTGACTTAACTAGTCAACTAGTCCTCAGTTAACTGACTAAACAGAGAGTAGTGAGGAGTTAACTCAAGGAATCAAGGGTAATGTGCCAGTCTGGTGATGATACCAATGCAAGTTCAAATTAGCATGGTGATGATCCCAATGTTGCATGGTGACAAAACCAATGCAACATTTAAACTCAACTCAACTAGTCAAACTGAAGTGTCAACTGAAAGAGAATATTCTCTCGGTGGAATATTCTCCCCTAAAATATAGGAGACTGGATAATGACTAATTATGACTAATAAACAAGGAAAAAACATTAGGAAAAATAAATCCTAGGTGTGTGTGAAGTAACTCCAACATGACCTACCATTAAAATAACCCTGCAAGTTGACTCCTCCAATATTTCCCACTCTAAAATCATTGAGATAGATGAAAGATAATAAAATGATCTAATTTGGATCATACCTCCCCATTTAGGGAGGATTTTGGTCCCCAAAATATTTACTAAATGAGGTGAGGAAATTTTTCCTCTATCTTCTCCCTATAGTACCACTTTTCTTTGCTTGGAAGTTTTCCTTTCAACCTAATCTGCCAAAGGTCATGTTGCCCCTATCTTGTAGTTCAAAACCACTTATAAAAAACTATGTCCTCTACTAAATCTGCCTAAGAATAAGGTGCTAAGTCCTCTATGGAAGGTAGTACTTTCTCCTCTTCTTGATCCAACATGAAAGGATCGTAGAGTTTGAGATTCTCCACATTCACTACTTAGTAAATGTGCATGTATGGGGGTAGACTGAGTCTAGAGGCATTATTTCCCACTTTTTCCAATACCTCAAAATAACCATACTGTAGAGCCTTGATCTTATTACCAAGATCCTATATCCTTTTCTTATTCAGATATAACCATACTTTGTCTCCCACTCTAAAAGTTCTCTCTTTTTTGTGTTGGTCATGTCTAGCCTTGTACTTTTCCTATGAATTCTTCAGTGTCTCTTGTACTTGCAAATGGATCTGTTCGATCTTCTCAAAAAAAAAAAATTCTTTTAATGCATCTCCTATGAGGTCCTCCCTCACTCCTCCTTGTTGTTCATATACAACATCTAAGGGTGAAGGTGGAAAATTCCCAAAGAAAGTTTCAAAATGTGACTTACGAATAGAAGTGTGGACTACTCTATTATAAGAGGGTTGTATATAGATCATATTTTCATACCAAGTCTTCATATGCTTCTGATTGTAACCCCATAAAAGCTACACCAAATTCATATTGACTACTTTCGTATTCCCACATGTCTGTGGATGGAATGTTGTAGACCTCTTCAACTTAGAGTCCATCTTCTCCCATAATGTAGTCCAAAATGCACTGAGAAATATGGAATCCCTATTTGAGATGATCCTCCTTGGTATCCCAAAGTGCATCCACACCTATTGATAGGAATTGTTTTTTTCTTCTTGTCCATTGATGGTCTTTTTACAAGGCGTGATAATGCACATTTTGTTGAACCTATCAACTACCACAAATAGATAGTCATGTCCCTTCCTATTTGTTGGTAAACCTCCCACAAAATCCATGGAAATACTTTCCCAAGGTCGAGTTGGTACATGTAAGGGATGGCATAGACCTTGCTTCATGTTACTAGGCTTGTTGGTAAAAAAATGTGTACATCCTATAATATGTCGTGCTACATATTTTTGCATCCTTGGAAAGTACACATACCTTTGTAAGTTGGAAATTATCTTCCCAACACCAAAATGTCCTGCAACCTTGGAGGTGTGAGCCTTTATGATAAGCTACAATCGTTCACCTTTAGGAACATAGATATTGTCGATCTTGTAGATTAAATCATTCTGGAAATGATAGTCATCCTTGCCATCACTTTATTTTATATGAATTTGGCCATGTAGCTACTGAAACACCTCTTTGAATTCTTCATCTTCTATGTATTCCTCTTTATATGCATCATGGGTAAAAGGCTCCATGTGCATTAGAGTTCCCAAATTTGTAATATTAGATGTGGGTGGTCATGAAAGCATGTCTACCAACTTATTTGTGCTATCCTTCTTATACTTTATGACCAAATTAAATTTATCTAAAAAACCCATCCACTTGTAATGTCTAGTTTGTTGTAGCTTACTCTGGGTCTGCGAATATTGCAGTGGTTGGTGATGTGTGGATGATGGTCTCCTTTCCCATCAGATAGTGCTTCCACTTTTTGAAATCTTGTACGAAGGCATAGAGCTCCTTGTCGTAGGTAGGGTATTTGAAAATTTCCCCATAAAATACTTCAAAATTATAATAGACGAGCCTTCCTCCCTACATCAATACTACTCCCATGACATACCCACTTGCAAATGTCTCCACTTTGAAGGGATTCTGCAAGTTTGGTAGTGCGAGCACTAGTGCTTGACTAATCTTTCTTTTCATCTCATCAAAGGCCTTTTGTTGATTCTTCCCCCACTAGAAAATATTACCATTGGTTGTTATGGTGTGGAGTGGTGCAACTATCACTGAAAAATGAAGATATGAACTTCCACAAGTATTGTGCTTCCCCCCAAAAAATCCTAACTTCAGTGACATTTGTATGAACTGGGCATTTCATGATGGCCTCCATCTTTGTGGGACCTATCTTGAACTCCTTTCCACTGATCACATACCCCAAATGCACAAAATATCGTTGAGAAAACTCACATTTCTTGATATTGGCTAATAGTTGGTTCTTTTTCATAGTCTCTAACACCTTCACAAGTTGTGATATGTGATCCTCCCAGGTAGTGCTATAAACCGATATATCATCCAAACAAATAATAACAAATGAATCTAGATAAGGGCCTAAAACATCATTCATTAGTCTCATAAATGTATTCACTACATTGCATAAATCGAATGGCATAACCAACCACTCATCCAAACCTTGTCTTGTCTTGAAGGAAGTCTTCCAAGTATCTTCTTCTTTGAATTGTACCTAGTGATAT
>ML787528.1:16141-42813 GCA_009831015.1 Picea engelmannii | reverse complement strand
ATAATAAATATAAAGTAGTTGGTAGTCTTTAAATTCGATAAGATAGCTTGAGGTTGTAGGAGGGAAAACTCATAAAGACTCCCTCGTATGTATTGTATGATTAATTCTCATTGTAATTAAGATATAGAGAAAAAGAGAGCATAAGAGAGCAAAGATTGTAGAAGTTGTATGAGCAGATAGTTGTTTCTATCGAAAACCATGTACATAAGCACTTGAATTAAAATAACAAGGCTTCAATCCAATTTCATGGTGTTGTTATGGTTACTGTTTGCATCTATTGAATGGTATGTTTACAATTTTCTTATATTCTCTATTATGCATTTGTTTCAATGCTTTATGTGTATGATTCCATGTTGAATGTATGAAGTCTGTGAAAGGGAGAGTATGAGTTTCAATTGTTTCTTGTCCTGAGAATTCCTGCAAGGAGTGCAGTGAAAGTCCGCAAGGAGTGCATTGACAAGATTGTGAGTTTTACCTCAGAAAAGCTTAGGAGAGATAGAGTTATTCTTATACCAACATAAGTGCAAGTATAGCACAGAGTCATGCAAGGTGTGCACAGGCTAGGTCGAAGTCTTAGACTTTTCCAACCCAAGGGAGCGGTTGAAGAACTTTTGTCGCAAGGAGTGCACAAAGTGGGGAGATACCAGATAATCAAAGATTATCGTGGAGGCCGCAAGGAGTGCATGAAAGAATTTCTTAGAATCCTTGAGTTTGCAGTAAGAATCAAGATCAGGAAGGATAGAGACTTGGAAATATCATAGGAAAGATGAGGGTTGAAGTCACCTCGAAGAAATCGAGCTCAGGAGAGTTGACGCCAATTATTTGGCCAAGAAACTTAGAGGACTTGAATAGATGGTGGAAATTCTCAGAGGGAGAAACATCGATTTTCCATGGACCGTTGGATCCAGTAGATCCACGGAAAGGATAAGACTGAGTGTCTTTCAACTCTTAGAAAATCTCAAGAGGGATAGTAGCCGTCATATCCAGAGGAGCGAGAGCTGTTGATTGGGTGCTTTGAATATCGACATTTCAGAAGTCAGAAGTGCGGAAGAAGTTGTAACTTGGAGATCATGAGTCACAAAATCCCGATTCATGAAGGAAGAACCTAGAGCGTCGGATCACAAGATATGAGGACCATCGATTTGGCATAGTGGTCATCGCGGGTTCGTATTTTAGGAAAAGGGAGAGAATTATTTCACAACATCCTGATACGTGAAATACTGATGCACTTGAAAGTTGGGCCCCAGGTCACAGTCAAGGGTTGCATCAGTGAAGAATTTAAGGGAGGAGCTAGGAACTGTTAGTCCATTTCAGGGTTTTGGGAATCAGAGGAATTGGGGTGCTTTACAATGGAAGTCCAAAAATCGTGAAACATGAAGTGCCTTTGTTTAGGCTCGTGGTTGCC
Organism: Picea engelmannii; assembly: GCA_009831015.1. Classification (NCBI taxonomy): domain Eukaryota; kingdom Viridiplantae; phylum Streptophyta; class Pinopsida; order Pinales; family Pinaceae; genus Picea; species Picea engelmannii. Next base: position 41,408 of record ML787528.1, on the reverse strand, counting down.
ATCGGTGGTCACGTGGGAAGAGCTTACGCCTAGTGCTTGCTCGCACATGCGAGGTTCATAAAAGGAGGTCCTTGGTTTATATGATTTGAAGGTTCTAGTGTGGACCAAGCAGCCATTTCGGCTTGGGAATTGGAATATCTAAAGACCGGTAGGTCAGCAAACCTTGTTGAGGTAGGGGCACTACGTCACGTACACACACACACACACACACACACACACACACACACACACACACACACACTAGCATGCACGTGTGCATGCACATCATATGGAATTTTCCTCGTTTCTCAACAAAATTCAAAGTCACAATCTAAATGTATGGCTCTCTTTCAAGAGAGCACTCTTACACACTTTCTCTATGAGCATTATATTCCATGAAACATGAATTCCAAGCCAAATTCAACCAGGTAACATGTACCTTTCTTTCTCTTTAACCAGCTTATTCCTGCATTCATATACATAGATATGCACTCGGGTCTCTTTAATCAATAAAGCTATGAGATTAGAAAATTACTCATATTGACATGTTCACTTGACCTCTTTTCGATGGCCACTTGCTAAGTCCCATTAGCAATACAATGTACCACCTAGGATGAATATTTTACATCCATTAGACTCCTTCCTAGAAATCATATGGCACTTCCCTTGCAACAGTTATTTACAACATCATAGGTGAAGAGTTTCTTAAATTTCAAGGGTACAATCACAAAGATAAGGATATCACCTTAAATACATGCATTAAGCACAATATACAATGAACAATGGTAAGTATTTCCAATCATCTGGGTTCTTAACCTTTTGGGAGTTCACTCTATTTGAAAACAAGCCACCCAACTTGAAAATCAAAGTTGCATAATCCCTCAACCATGTCAAGGTTTTTAAAGGGTGCATTGCATTACTTCCATCAACACCCAAGCACTTTTATACTCTTTGTAGTTTACCTCCGTTGTAAAAATGAGTGTCAATCTAAGTCACTTCTTCATATACCTTACAATGCCAAAAGAGTCTCACTATGAATATAATATTCAAATTACCATTGGAATCACTCAAGTGACTTCTTCATATACCTTATAGTGCCAAAAGAGGCTCACTATGAATATAACATTCAACTTACCATTGGAATCACTCAATTCCAAGGAATGCAAATACAACATTACTTGTTCACAAAGTCTATTTACTTACACCTAAACATGTTTCTTCCATCACAAATCAAACAGAATGATCATAAAAAACCTCAATTCATTCCCAAAACACAAGGTACTTTCCATTTCATCCCTAATACTGCAACCAATTCTCAATCTCTAGTTTCTAGGCCATATAGCCTCAATGTTGTAATCTTTGTTCCAAAACCTCTACTTTTGTGCTTTGTCCCTGAACCCTGTAATCTCAATTTTCAAACTAAGATTAAATAATCTTGTCTCTGTGTTTTATCTCTGGCCCAGTCAAGTCCATTGTTTGGACTACGACTCTAATACCAATATGTAACACACTTGACCCCCTAAAAATACTTTTCTTAACCATACCTCTAACTATGATTCTAAGATTATAGGCCAATTCTACTCCTCAAGATATTTCCATCGACTATCAATATGCTCAATTCTGAGCTTTGGGCATGAAGAAATGATCTCTCAAAGACTGCAGGCGTTTCCCCTCAAGGTTACATCCTCATGCTCACGTGGCTTACATGTGTACCTTATTATGTACGTGACAATTGACATGTCTTCTCCTTTTAATAAGGTTGATAGGAAAACTCAAGGAATTTTCAATGGCACATGTCAACCTATCTGCCAATGGAAGATGAATTCAAAACGTCGATGACCCAATTGGCCTAAGTGCCAATGAGCACGATAACTCAAATTGTCGATGAACCAAATTGCTTGAGTGTCGATGCATCTGTTGGAAAGGTTGACGTGGCATGACACATAGATTCTGACATGGCATGGCATGTGGATATTAATGTGGCATGATAGCCATGTGTCCTTTCCTAATTCAACCATGACATCCTCCCCTTTTCCCCTTCATCAATGATTGGGGACTTCTTTTGATGAACGAACCTTTATCCCCATTTTGTCAATGTTGTTGAACCTTGATCATCAACAATCAAATATTGCCAATGCACCTTTGGACACAAAAAATCAACGTTTGATCTGATGAAAAATCATCCCAAATCATGACAAACACATCTAGAAGAGTGTCGATGAGGCTAGGGCAACAATCAAATATTCCAATGCACCTTTGGCCACAAAAACTCAACCTTCGATCTGACAAAAAATCATCCCAAATCACAATGAACGCATCTACAAGAGCGTCAATGAGGCTAGGGCACGTATCTTGAGGGTATTGGATGATGTAGACCCCAAGCGCCTATGAATGGTCAACACTTAACTTTATAATGCACTAGATTAGGTTTTAACATTAAAAGACAGAACTTGGAACGTGGAACCATCAATCTATAATCCAGGTATCCATAGTTCACTTTAAAACTTTATAAACAACACAACCGGATTCGGATATCACCTTGTCATTGTTTAACATATAATGGAACCTTATATCCGGATAACTTCAAAAACTAAGTCTGATTCTCAAATCAAACCATACTTCAACTTGCTGATGTGACATCCCACGTGGACCCTGATTCACATGTGTCAGCTAAGTGGCATTCTCGTTTATTTAAAAGGTCGAAGGGTAATGGGTGATAGTGTCGATGGACACATCGGCTGAAGTGTCGATGGGCACAATGTCATAATTTGCAATGAACTAAAAATGTCGATAATCGATGGGTGCATCGACCCAATTTGTCAACGAATGCACTTGGAAAAGTGTCGATGAAGAGAATTGGTTGAAACCACTAAGCCAATGAGTGATCAGCCGAAAAATCGCTAATGAGAGGAAAATGTAAAATCGTTGATGAACTGGAAAAATTTGTTGTTTGGACACTTAGACTATTTATTTCTTTTTCCATTCATTTCTTGATGTTTATGTAGCCTATTTGCCGCATTCTTGGCAGTTCTTTAGATTGAATTCATATAGGGATTAAGTGTGGCTCAATTCCAAGCAAGGCTTGGTAAATTTTAATAACTAGTAAATCAAGTTTTCCCTTCATACTTAAGACAAATGGATTCATCATTTAACACAGGAAAAGTAGAAAATATATCTAGCCAACTTCTTTAACCAGTAAACTTGGAAATACTACATACAGTAATACAATTCTTAGGATTTTGACCCTGAACTACAAGAGGTGTATAAAAGACTTCCAAGAGAAAAGAACCAGGAAGAAAAATTATTGTATGTACAAGAAACACAAGGTATACATCCATTCCATTCCTTATAGATTCATACACATAAACCATTCAATTTCATAAATTGTAAAAACATAGAAATCTACAAAGTACAAGAGAGACTTATCTCTTTATAAATTGCTAACCATAAAACCGACTGAGGGTTAGCATTTTTCCACCCAATCATAGGCTCTGATGCACTGATCTCTTCTACACCCCCATGTCAGGCCATGATACCACTAGGGGAGATCAATATCTCAAGGGATTTAATGGATGTGGAGGCCACGAATTCCCCAGGTTCCTTCCCGGCTATATTGCCTCCCCACAAGGAAGTCCCTTCACTTCCTATGCATTACCTCAATGCCCTCCCCTCTTAGCGTCAGTTTCCTTTCCCATCCAACACCAATTCGACCCTCTTTTTCCCAAGTCAAGTTCAGGTTTTCTCAAAATCAACAGTGAAACTAATCATAATTTGCTCTGCTCTATATTCTGATGGAATTTTCCATAGCTCTTTCCCACTCATGGGATCTTCCACAGTTCTTCCTACTCATGGGAACCTCCAAAACTCTACAAAATTGACTCCCTAGCATGCACTCATTCCTTCTTTGCTCATGGATTCTACCACAACTTAGCCCAAAATACTCTCTTCCTGCACATTCATGGGTTCTCTGTGACTCTCATGCATTCTTCTTTCTTGTCCCCCCAAGAAGGTTCATGACTTTCTCCCTTTTTTTCCATGCAATCTTGACCCTTTTACGTTTTCCAAGAACTGATTGTACTCAGTCTTTTCACATGGATACTTTCCCATACTCTCATAACTAAGGAGGTGACTACTTTCACCAACTCCTTACATTCATTTAATGATTGTCTTTGAATTTTGGAAACAGGGAAATAAATGGTTATTCAACAAAAATAATTCAGCAAGGTGGCTTGGCATCTCTAGCATATTGAACCCCCTTTAGGCCCCTCACTCTTTCCTCTCATGGTATCATGGACAATACTAGTACTCCCCCCTTTAGTCAATTGTTTGGGTTAATCTTTATTAAACAATAAATACATTTACATTGTTCAATATATCCAAATCACCATGGAATGGTAATAATTTCTCCATGTCAAAATAAAACCATCACTAATCATAATTTATTACAAGTTAATCAAGGGATTAAAATGGGAGTGTTGCACCTCTCATTCACATTGGGATTTTTGTTTATATATAAATATTGTATTGGGTCGACTTATGCCAATGTCACAATGACACCATGAGTATTACACATCTTTCTCATACTAAGTTGTAATTTTAATAATAATAATAATTTAATTTAAGGTCACAATTTATCGATAACTTTATTTCTCTCATTAAAATAAGTACTTATCCTTTCTACTTATATATAATTCTATAAATCTATTTTTGCGATGAGAGGTGCTATATAGCCTAGTATGGGGGAGATGTTGTCAAGTACGTACATAACATTAAAAAATAATGAAAAATACAAGTCTACTCAATTACACTTTGAACAATTATGTAAGTCGACTGCATTACACACACACACAAGAATACAATTTTGATTCCTTTTAAAACTATCCATATAAACAAGATTTTGAAAAATCAAATGAATTGAAACATAACATTATCGAAAATAAAATGGACTCCAATTTATCTAGATCCATCTTAACCCCATCTTAATAAAATGGACTCCAATTGATAGATCCAAGGTTAAAATGGATCTAGAGTGGTATTACAAAAGTTGTATTTGAGGCATAAAAGATGAAGCTCCTAAGGAATAATTAACATTGGAAGATCAGATACCCTGCAATATTGAACCCGAAGCATAGGAATCCTAGGCCGAAGATGAATTGATAAAGCACAAGAAATATAGAGTAGTTGCAAGTAGCTCATATTTGAGGATCTCTTACTCCATGAATTTTGTAGGTCAATATAAATCGAGACAAGGTAATCCCTCCCCACAAATATGTTCAAGACTCATATCTTGGCATGGTCCAAAAACCATACCCATAACACCAAGAGGAGAAAATATATTACCAGCCTTAGGTCACCATTATTCCTCTAGGAAGTTTAATGGATCAAATCAGCTTGAATTCATAGAGGCGTTTCCTCTTACTACGTTTGCATCGTTGATGGCAGAATTTACAGCTAGATTAAAGCACCTTGCAATGGGAGTTGATGAGCTCATAAATCTTGCTAGCTATCAAAACAACAATAGAAAAAGGGATGGGGTGAGTTATACCAGATCCAAGGACTTTGTGTCCAGTCATGTTTATACTCACACTACTAAGTAGTGTCTTTATACACTTTCAATAGGTTTAATGGTTAAGAGATTGTATATATTGAAATTCAGATAGAGTAGGATATTTACACCTGAAATTACACAAAGAAATCATTTTGTCTAATGGATTTTTTTTGGGCAAATATGAAAATTTTATACATCAATTTTATATTTAGTTAAGTGATCCTTGAGTGGACCTAATGGTTAACAACATGTGTTTTCTCTTAATCTAGAGGAGGGTAGGGTATGCATACCTCGGTATACTTTACCAGTCAAATCGTTTGAAAAATCTATAACAAAAAAATCAGGAGAACAACTTGGGGTCAAGGAATTATTTCATGCATGAGATCACCATGTGATATAGATGGTTTTGTGATAGTAAAAAGGACCAACATTGTCACTTGGTCGGTTTTTACTAAGGCATTGGCCACACATTATGGGGATAGCATGTATCATACCTTCTTTACCCAATTGACCAGGCTTAGACAAAGAGGTTCAGTCACAAAACACATTAATTCTAGAAGTCAAGCCTAAGAGTAAACTATATTCCAAAAGATAAATTAAAAGAATTATTCATAGGGTGGTTAAATTAAAAAATTCAGCATGAGATCATGCTCTTTGAACCTTTGTCAATGGACAAATATTTCATCATGAAAAAAAGAATGGAGAGTAAAAATTTAGATACTCGTAGGGTGGTTACCAGCATTGTGTAGTAGAATGAACCCAATGCTAATACAAATCAACCACCAAGGTTGACCCACATATAGATCAAATAAGAGCAAAAGGATTGTGTTTCAAATGTGACTGAAAATACATTAAAAGTTTTTGTGTTTCAATTATGACCAGAAACACAGTAAAGGGTACAAATAAGGGGAGATGTGACGAGGAAGAAGAACAAGTGGCAGAACCAGCTAAGTAACTGGAATCACAAGAGGTTTTTCCAACCATATCTGGTCATGCCTTGTCAGGTTTCGGTGCACCACAAATGCTCAAGGTAACAATACTGAAACATAAATAGGAAGTAAAAGTCCTGATAGACAGTGGAAACACTCACAATTCATTCACAAATTAGCAAAACTTCTCAATTGTTTTATATACCCAACACTGGAATTGTTTTATAGTAGATGGTGGAACCATCGATTATGCAGGAAAATTTCATAAACAGTGACAACATTCACAATTTCATTAGAAAATGTCATAAACAATGACATAAAATGTCATAATTTCATCAAGCACAATGTCACAATGTCACAATTTCATCAAGCACAAATTAGCAAAACTTCTTCTCAATTGCTTGATATACCCAACACCAAAATTCTACTTAATGGTTGTAGATGATGGAACCATCGATTGTGCAAGAAAATGTCATGATATTAAGAAAAGCATGAGTAACTATTGTCTGGATAGTCCCGGGATCACTATTCCCATGAAAGGGGCAGATGTGGTATTGGGAGTTCAATGGTTAAAATTCGTAGGATCAGTGGCAATGAACTTCCAAGAGCTATTCCTGAGATTCAACTATGATGACATCCCACCAATACTTCCCCACTTCCAGAGGCCTAACCCCAAAGGATTCTAGGCTCGAACTCATGACCTCTCCCTTCTCTTGGAGAGTGTGTGCATGTCTTACCAATTGAGCTAATCCTTTGGGCTCATCTAATTTGACTCTATTTCTTTATATAGACTTTATTTTCATGTATTTCCATGTATATAGGTTTTTTAAGATTTTTAATGTATTAGGATCATTATTACATTTATTAGTGACATATATAAAATGAATTCTAATTGATGATTCAATATCAAAAACAAATTTCAAACAAAGTAATGTAATTCCCATAAAACTAAGGTTTTATCATTTACTTGGATTATTATTGTAAATCGATAATAGGTTATAAATCCTTTTACATTTTTTGTCATTTCATTTTTGTTACCATAAAATTTGTCACCAATGAAAGTGTAAAGTCCCAAGAACCTAGATAATAGATTTGTGTAATTAGGAGGTTGGCCACTATCGCCTTATCAATTCTCCTTTTCTCTTTAGGTTGGTTATCCTTCAACTTAAGTGAGGCTTCCCTAATTAAGATTGTTGAAATTCAAAGGCTTTAATAAAATTTGTCACCAATGAAAGTGTAAAGTACCAAGCACCTAGATGATAGATTTGTGTAATTAGGAGGTTGGCCACTATCACCTCATCAACTCTCCTTTGCTCTTTAGGTTGGTTCTCCTTCAGCTTAAGTGAGGCTTCCCTAATTAAGATTGTTGTAATTATAAGGCTATGGAGTGCAATGGTGATTTGAACAGTAAATTCCAACAAAACATAATTATGAAAGTGAAAGAAATAAGTGGATGGTGGAAGAAAGATTAGTTCCTAGTCCATTGGGCACTTGGGGTCATAACAAAGGCTTAAATGGAAGGTTTTTATAAATATGGGAAAGAAACATAATAACTGAAAACATTCTCTCTTTGCAGTCCTAGATTGCATAAATATGCTAAGGGTGCTACATGTGTAGACAACACCCAACACTTGAGGATATTATAGCTATCGAGAATAATATATGGAAAACATCAGTCCATGAGTAGAGAAGGAGATGTATTCATAAGAAAAATACCAATGATGGTATGAAATGAGATGGGAGAAATACACCAACTTCTAACTCCTAAAGCAAGTGTTTAGCTATTTCAACAACAAAGGAAAAGTCAATAAAAAAATATGAAAAACATATTCACTCACGAGATAATTGTTGATTCTCCAAGCACATCCAATAGATTTTCCATTAAGATCCAAGGGGGAGAAGTATCCAAAATACAACATTCAAAATAAGTGAGCCAATCCTTATATATATTTCAGCTCAACTCTTTCACAAATAAAACAATATTTTCCTTTATTCTATAAAATGCTAGAAAATATTATAATACTCTCTTAAGTGGGTGAATTATACCAAAAATGCCCATATAAAATGCTAAAATAAAATATTAGATGATTGTGGTGCCACATATAATCTTCCTCAAAAATATATCTCATGCAAAACACATGCAATGAGACACTTTTCCTCTCCATGAGATAGGACACTCTCCAAGGAAAAGCCACCTCAAAAATATTAATAAAATGATGTGTCAATGATGTAGGGTGAACTGCCAATAAATGAAAAATGCCATGTGTACAACTCAAATAATGAGGGAATTGTCCAATATTAGCATGCAAGTGCCAAGTTTCATGGTTAGAGGGATTCTTCTAGAAGTCTTTTGACAAAAAATCAATAAAATATCTCCTCTAGCAAGTGTGCCCTTGGTACTTGTGCCTTGTCAACCACTTTGACTAGAATAAAACAATAGAAATCTTCTTTAGGTTCACATTAAAACCTTCACCATGCATGAATTCACCCTAAGAGAGATAGAGACAGAGAGAGAGAGAGCCCTTGAAATATGTGCAACTTTGACCAAGAAAACATGAAGAAGCCATCATAGGAAGTGTGCCCTCGATACTTGTGTGAATGGATCCACATCAAATCAGCCTTATCTCCTCAATAATTGTGCAAGTTGACATACTTTGACGAAGTCAAATTAGTTACAAGTCACTTCCAAATGTTTGCAAGGTGTGAACATGCTCATGCTTGAAAGTGTTAGTGGAAGGTTAAGGCGAGTTGATGAGGTGGTTAAAACCTAGGTGCATGCATGGTTAGGCCCTAGTCAACTCAAGGGTCAAAAAACCTCCTAAATATGTGTGTAAGTGGATAAGGACATGACATGAGTGAGTTGGAAAGTGTGAACAAGTCCAAATTGAGGCTAGGATGAATTGGTTTTTGTAATGAGTTGCCTCAACATGTGTGCCAAAGGGGAAGTGATAACATAAGTTGTGTACCACATGGGAATAAAGTTGTGTTCCCTAGTGATAAATCAACAATATTACTTAGGAAATAAGCCTTAATAAAAAATTATAACAATAAATTATTAGGTCAATAATTAGGCACTCAACCTAAGGTTTTAGGATTTAATTAAAATATCCTAAACTAGTTGGTTGTGTTCACACTAAAAAAACACAAATATGAGAAATGAGAGGTTAATATGAAATAAAACTTAGGGAACTAGAAACTAAAGATGCCATGCACCTTCTAGGAGATGGAATGAAGGGGTGATGTGGGGTTTACCTAGTTCAAAGGTGGAAATATTATGTGAAACATGAATTACCCAAGTGAAATGTTGGAATAGGATGAAATATGAATGAAACTAGGAAAGTACACCACCATGCTAGACGACATGAACCAACCATGGAAAAAAAGTGAAAGTGACTAGAACATGATCATGTAGCCTATTTGGTATTTATTATGTACTCTTTTCTATTGGTCTTGAGGATTCCTTATGGGGTATTCTAATTGATCATCACAGATTGACCCTGGGTTAGAACTAAGAAGCTTCCCAACAAATGCCCTTTAAGACTATCAGCCCCTTTGGTAAACTAGAGGGAAATGCAGTACACAGTATGTACTGCATGGTCTCACCCGAGATAGCTCTATGGGTGGTTGTAATACTCATGTATTTGCAACCTGATACTGAGCGAGATCTGAGGTCGTGCATTGTAAACTTTATTCATTCAATCCCCTATCTAGTTATATCATTCAGTTGATGCATGTATATAGAATACCAGATCTACTTAGTGCTTCATTTATCTAACATTCATCAATTAATCAGACATAAAGATGCATTCATTCATTCACATAACACAGTATTACCGTGGTTCACCTCCTCCCGGGCTATGTCCACAAAGATTTGGATCTCGATATTTATTATAGTTTAGAAGGATATCACACCACACATGGTTACAATATTAGTTCTTCCTCTCTCCCACAGGCTCCTTGATCCCTGCGAGGCTAACTAGATTGATCATCGCACCAGGATCCTTAGCTTGCGATCTAACCCTCGGGATCGAGTCACTCACTACTTCTCTAGCTCACCAGCTTAATGATTCATATAGTCCTTACAATTCTCTTTCTCTCTATCGAGACTCCCTCCTCCCTTCGTATGCCCTCTCTATCTCCTCTCACATATTGTGTTCTCTTACATTTCCTAAGTACTACTTATGTATATCCTCTGCTCTCTAGCCATTACAATGAATTACAAAAACCGTAACCCTAGCATTGTTAGGTCTTCCTTGCATGCACACTTATCCTGTTTCTCTTACACATGTTGATTTTACTTCTAGTTGTATTCTACCTGCTTTTCCTCCAAAACCATCGTTTCTTCCTAGCTAGGCCTGCATCCAACAGGCCCGCAACACTGACATGTGGCTCATCCCAAGCCACCCAAAACTTGTGCACCTCTTCTATCTTTCCTGCGAGAACCTGGAACTTCTTTGTGAGTTCCTTTCCTTGCGTTTGAGCGTGCACAATCTTCTCCCTAAGTGCATCCAATACTTGTACTGCAATCTTGTCGTTGATCATCTCTGTGAACTCTGCCTGAGTTTGTGCCATGTTCTTCTTTGCATCTTCTGCCTATGCAATGACCTCTGCTGCCCGCTCTTAAAGTGGTTCCATTTTATCTTGGTGCTCCTTCTTCTGTGTCTGCACAACTATGAGTTTTGTCTACATCTTCTTCATATCCTGTGCTCCTTTGATGCGCTCCATGATTAACATTGTCCTCTACCTCTGCTTGAGGTCCTGGATAGCTGCGCTTCTCATTTATTCCTCTTAGTCCCACTGCTGGACCTGTTGATCCTCTTCCAACTTCATCCATATTTTTTCTTCCTTCTTGAACAAGTCAATCGCTGCATGGACTGGTCTCTCCATATCTTTTATCTATGTTGTTTCTTCTTGCTTCCTCTGCTCCTTCACCACTGGGGGAGTGGTAGGTATGAGCTTCTCCCAAAGGTGCTCGATCTCCTACTTTTATTGATCGATTATATGCACAATCTTATCAATCTTCAATGCCGTTGTGAGCTCTTATGTTTGCGCGCTCTGTGGAATTTTCTCATAGGATATGACCAATCCCTACTCCAGCCTATCTATGTGGTCCTTCTCCTTTTTGGTTTCGATCTTGACCTTCTCAAGTACCAATTCAAACTCGTCTCAACTATCCTTTGTTTTCTACAGTTTCGCTGCATCTATGCATGCGCGTGACTGTACCTCTTGTGCGACGCTGACTTGTAGTTTATATAAGGCCTTGCTTGGTATCTGCGTCATTACCAACTGTATTTTGGAAAAATACTTCAAGGGTGTCTACCCCACGATTTCATCCATGCACAATATTCTGGGTGTGATGTTAAATGTTGATCTTGGTTGTGTTGTCATCTGGATCCTATTCTGCTCGCTCGATCGAGCCTTGGCTCATATCTGTGATGTTGTTGAAACTGGTTTTATTCCTTTGTCAACCCTATGTGTTTCTTTGATTCTCTTGAGGATCTGTCTCATGTCTTCCATCTCATTCTGCATCCTATCCCTTTGGTGCTGAGCTTCATCAAAGTCCTTCATTGTACGATCCTGGACCATCTAGGCTACAAGGTCCGTGTCATCCTCTATTATCGTGTATTCTGGTGGCGTTCTATGCACCTTAGCTTTCTTGTGCACACCCCCCATTTGTATGACTGACCTTTTGGTTTGGGATTTCTCCTATTGTGTAGCACTTGATGTGGTTCCCCGTGTTGTCTCAGTCTGTTTCGCCTATTTTTGTGGCACCTGGGTGTTGTTCTTCTTCCCCACCTGGGTTGCTTTCTTGGACTCAAGCCCTTTCTTCTATTGTGTCTGGGTCTGAACTGTCCTTGGATTCTTGGGAACCGTTATCTCTTCTGTAGGTGTATGCTCCTACCCTACCTCCGTCTCTGTATCTGCGGGCATTTCTTGATTCAGGATTGGAATCCTTCAGTCATTGTTCCAATCCTTGATGGCCATCTCTATGTCCTCCTCCTTGATGCAGTAGCACAGTTGTTGCCATTTATTGTCAGTATCCTTCTGTGCTTGGATCCACATTGCATTCCTAATTGCTTTAAAGTTGGCTATGCCCTGATACCATGCGACCATTTTCGGTGTAATGCACCAAGTTTTGGCGATTCCCTGATATAGGTCATTATGATATCCTTCAAATATGGCTCCATTTTCATTTCTGTTCTTGGGGTCTGGAGTGCACCCCAATGATAGGTATCACGTTGCATGGAAAGGATTGGGTCTTCTGGCAAAAAATGAATACTTAGGCTCCTTCCATCCGATCAAGGCGATCAGGATGAGTAGCCATGAATAGTGAAATTTTGTCCCCAGGTCCTGTGTGTCCTTATAGTCTTCGAGGAACAAATTCAACAAATATAGGGCCCATATGATTGTGGTGTCCTCCACACACTATGCTGCAGCTGTGACAACCCTGGCAGGGACTTCCTCCTTGCCACATTTCTTGAGTAACTTGCATACCATGATTTTTGTGGCCATTCTTTTCGTTGCGTCGCTAATATGCTTGATTATGATTCTGCGTGACCCTCTTTCTGTGCCATGCTTCTTCTTCATTTCCTCAATGAGTGCCTTCTCCTTTGTCTTGTCCTCCAGGAATTACATGGGTGTCTCCCCCCATGATGGCAACCCTGTCATGTATGCAATAAGCTCCATGTCTATTGAGACTATCTGTTCCAGACACAGGTATCCTTTGTGGGTGACTGCCATCATCTGTTTGATGCAGTTGTTTGCGTGTTGGCCCCTCCCAAAGTGCGATATGTCCAATAGGCCTAGAATCCTAGTTTTGGCCAGTCTGGTTGCCCACTAGCTTGGTTGGTTAATTGGTTCGCCAAAGGGTCCTATACCCACCATCTCTAGATAAAATGTATTGGAAAACTTCAAAAACTTGTCTGTGTCCATCACATCATGGTCTGAGTACTGCAATTTCTCCATGTGGCCTAACATATTTCTTGCGATATGCAGGCCATCTAGGATGCACGACAAAACTATGGTTGTGGTAGCCTTCTTGCACTGAGATTGTGGTACTAGTTGTTTTCCCTTCCGCTGTGGTGGCTGAATCGAGGTTCGAGCCTCCATTGTTTGTTCTTTTTCATACTCATCTACCCAACTAGTGACATATTCCACTGTGCCCTCCTGTAGCTTTTATGGCGTGGTTGTGTGTGACCTTTCTGGCACAGTCATTTATGCCTGGTTCAGGACCGTCCCATTAATGCTCAGGGATTCTTCAGGGTTTTCGGGGTGCGAATGATTTCCTACGTCCTTTGTCTGTTGGCCATGTCCCCCTTCTAGCACATCAATTTCCATGCCCACTGGTGTTGTCTATTGGGTTTCCTCCACGATAGGTGTGGGGCTTCCTAGTGTCATATCAGGTGATGGGATTTTGTCCACGTTGATGAATTTTGGAGGCTGAGGTGGTTTTTTTTCGCTTCCCTATGGCTGTGGTGGTGGTCTGATGTTGCTTCAAGGTCATGTGCAAGTTTGGCTTGACTCTCCCAATTTGGGTGTTTCCATGGTGTTAAAGATGTTGCCTATCGATCTTAGTGGCCTCTGTAACCTCTGCAAACTTCATTGTCTACTCTGTGTATTCTATGGCTCTATGATTTTCTCAATTTCCCAATAACCCTTTCAATCATGGAGTGCTTCCCTTATATAGAAATTGATTGAAACTTCTCGAAGACGTTACCCATAGTGTGTTTTAAATGAACCGACACTTCCCGCGTACTTACCATTGATCTCCCTTGTTGTCACCAGTTGGTGAGATTAATGCGGTGTCTCTTCAATCATTTTTTTTCATTTAAGTTTAATATTCTTCGTCCATTGGGTCTTTATTTTTCGTACCCTCCATTCGCGATGTTTCTGCTTTTTAGTGACCATTGGTATTTTCTCCGTCGTGGTAGCATTTTTGAGTGTGTGTGCTCATTCTCTTTTTGTGCACTACACTTTTTTTACTATATTTTGGTGTTCGATGTGGTAACCCCTCTGTGTTTTTTTTTTTTATAAGTGCTAGGAGGTCGACTGTCCCTATACGGCTTCAGTCGACTCCCATTGATCATCCCTCCGAGTTATGTTGCTCCTAAATCCTTCAACTGTAAACCTCCCCCATATGTGACAGTCTTTACTTCGTATGGTCCTAACTAATTCATTATGAGTTTTCCTAGGTGCCGAAGAGATTTACTATCATACACTAAGACTAAGTCTCCTTCCTTGAAATTATTGTTTTTGATGTGTCTATCATGCTAAGATTTATCCCTTTCTTTATGTACTTCTTGGCAAAATCCTATTAGGATCCTATATTCCTTCATGAACATCAACTAATTATCCTTTCATGTATTGTGCCCCGCTCTGTCATGTTTGTAATTGCTGCTACGCGCAGACTAGGTACCCAAAATTCTAATGGCACCACTGCTTCTTGTCCATACACCAATATGAATGGTTTGTGTCCTGTCAACATTTTGCATGTGGTCCTGTACACCCAAAGTAATGTTGGTGTCTTCAAGTCCCAATCATCCCTATTAACATTGCAAATATTTGTCAGTGCATTTTCAAGGATTTTGTTAAAGGCTTCCACTGTTCCATTTGCTTGAGAATGATATGGTGTACTATATTCATGATTAACTTCAAACTCCTTAGTCATAGCCTTAATAGTGTTGTTAATGAAATGAGTACCTTGGTCACTCATTAAAATCCTTGGGCAACCAAATCTAGTGATCACTTGCTCAAACAGGAAGTGTGTTGTTGTCTCTGTGCTGCAATCTCTTACTAGTGTTACTTTTGCCCATCTTGTTAAGCATTTTGTTGTAGTGACAATGTACCTCGCTACTGACCTTTTTGCTGGTGTGTTAATTGGTCCCACAAAATCTATGGCCCATTTATCAAATACCTGCAAGGTTACTTGTGGTTTGAGGGGCATCTTGTCCCTTCTATTCGGTTTACCAACCCTTTGACATACATCACATTTTTGGTAGTATTCCTTTGAGTCTCTTTGAATGGTCAGCCACCATAGTCCTGCACACAATACTTTCTGCATGGTAGCTTTGCCTGCATAATGTCCTCTTGCTATTCCCTCGTGGGATTCTACTAAGATCCTTGGTCTTTCATGTTCTAGCACACATCTTCTCAAGATGCCATCTGCACCCATTTTATATAAGTGTCCTGCGATCAATTGATAGTCTACAACCCTAACTACCAGGTTTTTCTTCTGTGCAGTGTTGAATTCTTGTGGCGCAGTCTCTGTACTCAGGTACTGGATGATGTCTGCAAAGTATTCATCGACTATCTAGATTGAAAATAGTTGTGCATCGGGAAATTTATCCTCTAGACTCTTAGGTTCCTCCCCATTTGTGATCCTCTACAGTTGATCAGGTCATGCGTTCAAATTTCCTGGTTTGACTATCACTTCAAAGTCAAATTTTTGGAACAACAATAACCATCTACAAATCCTCCCCCCCAACACTGGCTTGTTGATGAGGTATTTGAGCATTGAATGGTCTGTGAACATATTGAAATGTTTCCCCAATAAATAATGCCTAAATTTCGGAAGTGCATACACCATCGCTAAGCCTTCCCTTTCTGTAGTATTATAATTTTACTTTGATTCTGACAGTTTTCTACTGGCAAATGCTATAGGATGGTCCGATTATCCTACTCCTGGTTGTGCCAGAATAGCTCCAAGTGTTATGTCTGATGCATCTACATGTACGTGGAATGTATTTTCCCAATCCAGGAATACTAGTATTGGTGTGGTTACCATCTTCTCTTTCAGGGTGTCTAATATGTGCTGACAGTCCTCATTCCACTGAAAATTTATGTCTTTCCTTAGCAATTTCTCGATTGGCGCAGTGATCTGCGCATACCCATTTATAAATTTCTTGTAGTATCATGTGTGTCCCAATGTCGCTCTCAATTGGAAGACTATTTTTGGTGGTGGAAGGTTAACAATTACTGCAATCTTGGCCGGATCTACTAGCAAGCCTTGTTTTCATACTATGTGGCCCAATAGTATTCCAAAGGGTGTTTCAAAGATGCACTTATTGATATTTAACAACATCTGACACTGCTCGCATATTTTGAATATCAGCCACAAGACCTCTACATGGTCTTTCAACATACTATAGACTATCCAATCGTCCAGATATACCTCTAGGAACTTGTGGATGAATTCCTTGAATGTCGCTATAACTACTCTAGAAAATATTGCTGGTGCATTCTTTAATCCAAATGGAATGATTGTATACTGGTAGGATCCCCATTCTATGGAAAAAGTGGTCTTGTATCTGTCTTCTGGTGCTATCTTGATCTGATGATATCTTGAGAATCCATCAGTGAATGAATACACTTCCTGTCCTCCTACGTTCTCCAACACTTCGTCTATGAAGGGAGTAGGGAACGGGTCATGTAGGAACTCATCGTTCAACTTCCTTAAGTCGACACATATTTGAATCCCCCCTTGTTTATTCTCCTGAACTACCATCGGGCTTATCCATTGTGATTCCTCTACAACTTCTATGATTCCAACTTCTAACATCCTATCAATTTTGGCTTTGAATTTTTTCTTATATATGGGATTCATTCTATATGGTCATTGTCTAATCGGTCTTGCCTCAGCTTTGAGTGGTATCTTCATTTCGCCTAGCTCTCCTTCTATGCCTTTCATTTTTGTGAATGTTGTTGGGAACAGGTCGTTGTACTCGTGCAGTAACTCTGTTATACTTTCCATTTTTTTCTCATCCCAATAGTCTCCAATGCTGGCCATTTTGGGATTCTCAATTGTCCCAATGTTTACTTTCTTCACCTTGATTGGCACAACAATTACTTATGATTCTAGAGGTGGACCTTCCACTTCTCTCTCTCCTTCGACTTCCTCAATCTGAATATCGTGTGGGTCATCTTCATTTGGTGTTTCTTCCTGCACATGGTAGCATGATAGTAGTTCCTTCATTATCTGTCTGTTTTGTTGTTGTTCCTTTGTCACAAGTTCAAATTTTGGTTCCTTAATGAATATCACCCCTCTGATTTGTTTGAGTGTTGCGTCTATGTTGGGGTTCTCATGTTCAAATGAGAAAGTGACTGTAAAATTATGTTGTAATATTTTCTAGCTCATAGTTCCTCTGCGCAGTTCTTGGTCTGCATACCAGTTTGCTGGGATACCTTCTAATGTGTGAACAAAATGATGAGGCCATTCCTCTGGTGGTATCATCCTCCATAGTGTTCAACACTTATCCAAGTGTTTTGTTGGTGCTCCTTGTATGTCACATTTCTCTATCTCGGTTCTTCCTTGTTCTGCACCAAACCTAATGCGTAATAATCGTTTACATTGGTACCAGTCTTTCACTATCTCTTTGTGCGCACCCCACCATCTTGCAGGTGTTTCCTTGAGTGTTATATCCAGGACTAAGAGCCTCTGATTTTTTAATACTTGATCTTTGTACCATGTTAAGAATGCTGCTAAGTCATTCACCCCATGGAATATGGGAGGTTCCCTTATCTTCGTACCTACCCATCTCACTGCGCGGTCTATTCTTGCGCATCTTCTTGTGGAGACTTCGTGTAACCTATGCTACCAATTTTCTAAGCCTGTATCTGACTCTGACACACATGAGGTGATTCTTCACCAAATGAATACCCCATATACAGTTGGGTTCACATAATCTACATCTCGCGCAGCTGTTCTATACAACTGATTAATTTCCTCCAGGTCCAAGCAAGTAGGATCTACCAACCTTTACCCTTCGGATGGGTCCAATGGTGTAATGACTTTGTATTCTTTTGAATCGAAGGTCATATTCCACGTCTTTAAGTTGATTATGGCCTAGTTATCAAATGTCCAATCCAATCCCAACAATGTTGGATAAGTTGTTGTGCCATCCACTATCTCAATTACTTTGAAGTCAGATTTAGTCCGTACTCCATGCAGGTCTACTGTTACTCCTTTTAGTCTTCCAATTGGTAGAACTCTGTGTTGATTTGCTAGTTTGAGTTGAATAGGTGAATATCCTAATGTGGGTTCTCCCATACATTGCCATGTCTTCTTGGGTAATACATTAACTTTGGATCCTAAGTCCAGTATAATATCTCCCATGTTGAAATCTCCAATGTTGGTGTTCAGCCTAAATTCCCTACTTGTTCTCCTCCTTGTATGTAGGTGATTGACTGTTTTCTATTATAACTTTCCTTTTGCTTCTACGCTACATATTTCTATAATATTTTGTAATATTTTAACAGAGGATGGATCATTCATCAGTCTAACACATGATTTCAAAAAACCCTAAATGTTAATTACTTGTCCCAGTGGTTGTGGGTTTCCGGTGTGATCCAACGATGGAGGCATATCGTACTCTGGTACTTCCTCATTATGTTACGCAGTTGATGTCGATGCAATGTATGGATTCAAGAATTCTTGTCTGGATTTCTTAAATATCTCCTTCTCATTCTGCACATCAAACTGCTTATTTGGTTTGACATTCTTCTTCACCCATTGGTGTTGTATTGGCTCTTGTCTTAGTGTGTCGTTTCATGTTTTAGATCCTCCCCGTGTAACTATGTTGATGTTTCTCCCTTCATCCCTTGCTTCTGTGGAAATCCACTGAACATTATGATTGTTTTGATTCCTCTTTTCCTAGATCTTCCCTAATAGTGTCGGACATTCTTCCATGTCATGATCTGATGCATGACAATACATACGGGTCGCTGGTGGAAGTGGACATTCTCTTGCATACTGTCCTGGTTGTTGACAGTTGTGACATACCAATGGTCCTCTACCTCTTCCAAAGCCTCCTCTTGCTCTACCTCCCCCTCTGTAGCCAACTCGATCCCCTCGCGACACGTTATATTGAGGTGTCTGGTTATATTGCACGGTATTATAATGTGGCTACGTGGTATTATACTGCGGTTGCATAGTGTTATATTGTTGTTGCACAGTGTTGTACATGGATGGTACTTGGTTAAACTAAGGTGTGGCTTGCCCGGTCATCATTTTTTCCTGCACCCTATATGCATGTGATGTTCTTTCCCTCATCAAGTCCATAGTTATGTAATCTTTTTCATCATGGCCTAATGACTTGTAAAAGTTGCAATACGAGCTCTTCGATATTGTCTAGTACTTATGCATCATTGGGTGGTGGTATGGATCATGAACCTATTTCTTACAGATATCACACCATAGTTCTCATGTTGGTAATGGATTTGGCATTCATGTTTCCATGTACTACACGAATGTTGGACATTTGTTCTTATGGTGTCCTTTTGTCCTACATGTGGTACACCAAACGAATTCTCTTTTTTCCTTACCTTTGTTCTGGTTCAACTGGAACATTAAGTTCTTTAGATCCTCCTTCAAATCCTCTATGGCTGGACCTATCTTGTGATATTGGTTCTCTTCGAGTTGTAGGGCTGCTTGTAAAGCCTTTGCCTACATCTGAAACTTTTGTTGTCGCAACAGATACTTCAAGTGTGGTAGCAGTGAATTGACGAACATATGCCAATGTTGTATATCTGTCATGACATATTTTATCTTTCCCTTTAGTCGTTGAATCTATGGTCAATTTCCCATGCATATTCTCCTGGTTTCTATCTAATATCTGTCATCTCTTTCATGTATTGATCCTCTGAACTAGGCTTCTAGAACACATTTATCAATAGCTTCTTGATATCTCCAATTGTTCTGGTTGTCCCTGGCGGACTGTTTGCAGCTAAACTCGTGTACCAATCTAGTGCATGATATCTTAATGTGATAGCTAACTGTGCAAGTTTAGTGACTTCATCTGTGATATGTTTCACTTCCCAAATATTTTCACAAATAAAAAGGTGCTTCTCTAGGTCCTTCGATGCTTCTCCTTTGAATTCTTGTAACCTGATGGTTGGATCATGTCCTGCCATATTGAATGTTGAAATGCTACCTCTGTGTGTGGTGTAGATACTTGACTACTGCTTCCTGAACTAGCTCCCCCAATTGTTGTTCCTTGTCTAGATGTACTTCCTGTTGTCTTCCTTCTCCCAAAATTTGGTTGTCTAAATGGTGGTGTTCTTCTTGGTGTATTAGTCACACATGGGTTTATGGGTTCCACACTAACATTGATATGGATAGGAATATTTCCTTCTATTTCCAGTCTTGAACCTCTCGTCTTCCTCTCATATGTTATGCAGGATTTCCTCAATCTACTCCACAACCTAAATATCTTCTACCTCCTCTTCATCACTTTCCAAGCCTTCCCTCACGGCTACGTCTCTCTTCTTGGTGTTCACCTTATATTGGTAGGGTAATCCACTATGCATCTTTCCAGTTGTTGCCATGAACCACTTGATCTGGTCTTCTTCCATCATAATTGGGTCCAAGGCCTCCTCCTTCTTTCATTTATCCCCTTCTCCTTCCATTTCTCCTTTTCCTGTCAGTGCTTCCCCACTTCCCCCATGCACGCAAGGAAGTTTTGTTGTCTAAATCCATCATCATTACACCTTTGTTATATAATAATATCTTAATGGAAGTATATAATGATTTGATGTACCTACCTTGAGGTCCCTTCAATAAATCTTGTTTAGCTGCATTGTAGGACCTCATTGTATCTACTGTAAACTCTGTGTTGAATCTGACAACAATGTTGTCTAACCAAAAATATACTACGCGCATAAAGTTATTATCAACTCGTTGTAACTGAGAGATCTCTTTAGGATTCCACTCTAGCTGTCTAATCTGATTCATAGGATGGTTTTCTTTCAATAT
Organism: Picea engelmannii; assembly: GCA_009831015.1. Taxonomy (NCBI): domain Eukaryota; kingdom Viridiplantae; phylum Streptophyta; class Pinopsida; order Pinales; family Pinaceae; genus Picea; species Picea engelmannii. The sequence continues at coordinate 20,203 of ML787528.1, read as the reverse complement.
GTTTATCCACTTCTACAATATGTATGGGAAATCACATAAAAATACTTCATGCAAGTTGGTGAATATGTACTTGTCCAAATATTTGCACGGTTTCAACTTCGGGTTTCTGTTATCTTTCTGCGAAAACTCTAACTCTTTTGTCTTCAACCAACTCTCTATCTCTTCCTTCATGGGATTCTACAGTCTCAACATCCCCTTTTCATATTCTCATTATCCTCAACATCTTTTGATCTGGTCTGAAATTATTCTGACACGTCCTCCACAAATATCATATACTCAATCCCATTTTCTTCCACACAACTGGAAAAGAAACCATTTGTTGGTCTTTTTTATATAATATTTTCTATTGGTCTTGAGGATTCCTTATGGGGTATTCTAATTGATAATCACAGATTGACCCTGGGTCAGAACTAAGAAGCTTCCCAGTAAAATCCATTTAAGACTATCGGTCCCTTTGGTAAACCAAAGGGAAACGCATTACATAGGATGTATTGCGTAGTCTCACCTGCGATAGCTCTATGGGTGGCTTCAATACTCAGGTGTTTGCAACCTGAGATTGAGCAATATCTGAGGTTGTGTAATGTAAACTTTATTCATTCAATCCCCTATCTAGTTATATCATTCATTTGATGCATGTATGTAGAATACCAGATCTACTTAGTGCTCCATTTATCTAACATTAATCAATTAATTAGACATAAAGATGAATTCATTCATTCATATAACACAGTGTTACAGTGGTTCACCCCCTCTCGGGCTATGTCCACAAATATTTATCTCTTGATCTTTATTATAGGTTATAAATATATCACGCTGTGCGTGGTTACAATATTAATTCTTCTTCTCTCCCATAGGCTGCTCAATCCCTGTGAGGCTGACTAGGTCACACCAGGATCCTCAGCCTATGATCTAACCCTTGGGATCGAGTCACTCACTCCTTCTCTAGCTCACCAACTTAATGATTGATACAATCCTTACAATTCTCTTTCTCTCTATCGGGACTCCCTCCTCCCTCTGTATGTCCTCTCTATCTCCTCTCACATACTGTGTTCTCTTACATTACCTAAGTACTACTTATTTTTATCCTCGGCTCACTAGCCATTACAATGCATTACAAAAACCCTAACCCTAACATCGTTAGGTCTTCCTTGCATGCACGCTTCTCCTACTTCTCTTACACGTGCTACTTTTCCTTTCAACTATCTTCTGTCTGTTTTTCCTCCAAAAATAGCCTTTCTTCCTAGCTAGGCCTGCATCCAACGAGCCTCCATGATGCACAAGTGAAGTAACCTCCACCAACATCCCAACCTTTGGAAGGCTAGGATCATGTTACCAACTTGCAAAAAAAATCTAGCTCATGTGATCAAAAATCACATGTGCAACCCCATGCAATAGAGGTGGTAAAAAAAATCAATGTTGTGTATACCTTTTTAACCTTTTCATGTTGAGTTTCTTAATCCAAATCAATGTTGTACACAAATTTTTAACCTTTACATGCTTAAAATTTTGTTCCAACATATTCAAATTTTGAGGTGTCTCATACAACTTAGTCAACGGAAGTGTATATACCCTACTCCCCATTTGGATTCAAACCAATGACCTCCAAGGGGGAAATATATGTTCTTAACTATTAGGCCAACTCATGTCATTGGGGAAAGTTGTCTTCATGCCATCTTCTCAAATATTGTTTCCTTCAAAATACATCTCTTATTTGTTCAATTGAGGTTGATCTCATAGACTTTGACTCTCATTAAAGTTCTTCACACACCTCAACAAACTTTCTCACAATAAAATGTTACACTTATTAAGGAAAATAAATTATTTCTATAAGCATTCTAAGTTTGAATCTTCTTCTATACTATTCTCATCAAATTGGGGTTCACTCTACTCCTTTCTCCCATGCACCTCATATGAAGGAGATATAGTTACACCCTTGTGAGTCCAATGCTACTTTTGCAATTCTCAGGATTCATGTTTCTTCTTCATTATAAGTTATATTTTCTACATTAGTGCTTAAAATTATTGACTTTTTTTTTTAAACTAAAAACACATATATATTATTACATTATATACAAAAAGGAGTTACAATAGTCTCTAGTGAGGGCCCGCCCCAAGGGAAACCAAACCCCTCACCAGTTGAGATTCATCAAACTTGTTCATATTGTACTTAGTAAGCCTTCTATATACTAAATTACAAAACAAAGTCATTAATAGAGATAACTACATGTAATTTTTTATATTATAAGAAAAGTTGAAAGACAAACCAGGCATCAAACAGGTAGGGGTTAAGAATTCTCCTCTGCAAACCTATCCGCCTCCACATTGGTCTTTCTTTCTTCCTCTTGTGCAGTCCCTGAAGGCTGTGGATATTCGTCCAAAACAATGGGATTAGCTTGAGTTCCTCTAAACCTAAGGAGACCTCCTCATGCTTCAATTTTCCATCTTCCTCTTTGGCCTATGTGATTGATATTCCAATGCCAAAATCCACTTTTCACATAGCCTCATATTTTCCTTCAAAAATACTAATGGTTTGAAGGATGTCTTGTTCCTTCTTTCTATTTTCTAGAGCTTGGGAAATTAAGGATCTAACTAACCAGTAGGTCTCAAATATTCTAAGGAACATGGTGCCATGGGTTCGGGAATAGGTCGGGTCTTGAGTATCAATGAGGCTTTGTCTTTTTCTCCTGGCCTCATTTTCCAATTCCTCCATTACTTGTTTGGCCTTTGCAGAGAAATTCTCAACAAAACCCCTTGTAGCCTCCCAAGTATCTTCATCATCCATAGAGGTGGATTTATGGGTTCTTGAGGTTGAGGCCCTTCCTGACCCATCCCTAGGAATCTTTTTATGTTGACACCCATCCCTTCATGGAACATGAGTCGCCTTAACTAGGGAGAAATCTACAAGTAAAAATCCCATAACCGACTAAAACAAAAGCGCTTATAGGGTGGGGATGAAAAAAAGAGAGGGAGAAAGAGTAGGAAGAGAATTCTTAAATCTGTCCTCTAGAGCCGACCAAAACGTTGGCCAAATTATCCAAACCTAGAAGTAGACAACTAGCCCCAAAAAAACCACCATAAAATCTATGGGGAATACAACAAAATACCTGGAAACCAAGAAGAGACACTCCCTGGTCTTGTCAGGAGTAGGTCAGAGCACCAATTCTTCCTCTCACTTAGTCAAAAATAGGGGAAAACCAAAAATGCAATCAATTTTCCAGATAAAAGGATTCCCATCTCATTGGAAATGACTGTCACAAAAATATCATTGCCCACTCTATTATTTGTACTCCACCTCTTTGCGATGAAGCTCCATATCCAATACCAGAGCATCTTCTCAATGTACCAGCTCCATGAAATCCCACACAAACTCATCATGTCAACATTTGGTGGGGAGGAGTTCATACTCCTCCCTACTATCCCTCTCCTCCTTGCAGTGGACGACATTAACTATATCATCCTCTATTTGTATAGGGCTCTCAATGCATGGCATGGTGACGACCTGGTGACACCCATACATGCTCGTGACCCCACTCATTGAAATCCCTTATGGGTGTAAACTTATAGAATTTCAACAAGCTACTACAAGTTTCTTTATGTAATCAAAGTTTTCTATGCTTAGTAACAACAATAGGTGATGTCTGACAAGCACAAATAGAAACAATGGATTGTGAGGAAAGAGTATCAAGAAACATTGAACAATATTAAGAAAATTCCATGCTCAAAACTCCTATTAAGAAGATAAAATTACACTGATTTATGTCAAGATCAATGAGATAAATGACTCAATGGCATTGCTCTACCTATAACTTAGGTTCTAAGAGAAACAAGTGAGAGAATTGAGATCAACACATATAAATCCAATCTATGTAAAAAAGAGTCAAGAAAATGCAATGTGAAAATGAAATTCCCCTATGAAAAGACTTTGATACCCAAACAATGAAACCACGAGTTCACAATTTTGAAGATTTTATAAACAAAATTTTTACCTAAATTTTGTTGAGATTTGGGTACCTTGGAAAGTGGTCCCCTTGTGTTTATGAGTCTCTAAACACAAAGGGGGAT
>ML787527.1:335392-354961 GCA_009831015.1 Picea engelmannii | reverse complement strand
AACTTTGGTGGATAATAGGTACAATTCCTTTTCCTTGAACTTTGACTAAAGAATCATTTCCAATTGTAATATTAGATGAAATAGAAGAATCAATGCATGAAATTAAATATTTGTTACCTGTCATATGATTGTTGCATCCACTGTCCAACAACCAAAGATCTTTGTGTTGTTCTTCAGTCTTGTGGCATGATAGAAACATACCATCTGAGGTTTCTCCTTCATGATTTGAGACATGTGCTCTGCCTGAGAGATGATCTGCTTGCTTCTTTCGACATTTAGATCCATAGTGCCCATACTTTTTGCAGTAATAGCATTGTATGCTTGATTTGTCATTTGATCTTCTCCCTCTGCCTCTTTGAGGTTGGAAATTCTAATTTTGGTTCAGTTGTTTGTGACCTTGGAAATTCTGATTCTGGTTCTGTTGTTTGTGACCTTGGAGATTCTGATTCTGGTTCTGTTGTCTGTGACCTTCACTTGAGTGATTGTTACTTGGAATTCTCTCTTCCTCGGTGATCTTTGCCTTTTCCTACTGAAAGAGAATTGAGTCTTGAAGGCATTGGCTATTGAATCATCTTCAAGATGTAGTCTGGTCTCATGTGTCAATTGAGAGCCCATTAATTCATTTGTTGAAAAATTTGACAGATCGTTGGATTCAAGGATGGTTGTAACAACCATTTCAAATTTCTTTGGTAGACTTCTGAGGACTTTTTCAACGATTCTTTGATTAGGAATGTTTTCACCAATCAACCTGATCTGGTTTACAATTCCCATGACTCTGGTCATACACTGATCAACGTTTTCAGACTCTGTCATTTTTAAAGTTTCAAAATGCGTCCTCAAGGTCTGCAACTTAACTGTTTTGACCCTGTCATTTCCTTGGTAAGCTGATTTAAGGATGTGCCAGGCCTATTTTGAAGTAACAACACCTATGATTTTTGAGAAAATCCAGTCATCCACTAAGTTTTGAATCCATAATTTTGACTTATTCTCTTCGTTCCTCTGTTTTTCCTGAGTAGTTCTCTGTTGATTGCTCATGGCAGCAATATCTGCTGGATCTGGTTCCACGTAGCCAAGATCCACTGGATCCCAACACTCTTATGCTTGTAAGAAGGATCTCATTCTAAGAGACCAAAATTCATAGTTCTTTCCAAGAAGAATCGGTCCTTGTGTTGGTCCTAAATTGCTAGAGGTGGCCATCTTGAAAACAAATTGAACAAAAAAAAATTGTTAGATGTTTTCGTGCTTACCTGTTTCCTATGCGTAAAACCAGGTCCGCAAAATCCTCTGTGTGACTTCGGGCCGAAAAACTCGGGGTAGACCACGTCTTTAGCTTCGATTTGGCTGGATCTGTCTATCTGAGCACGAGATCTACGGAGTCAGAACTCTGAGCTCTGTTCTTTAGCAATTGTAGCCCCTCTAGTGGAAGAATTAGGCTAACTGAGTTTACTTGAGAGCCAAAAAAAATTGAAGTTTAGCTTCTCATGTGACCAGGGGTTGAAAACTAGGCGCTTCGGGCCTTCGGGTGTTAAGACGCGTGAAGGTCTTAGTTCCTTCGAATAGCTGAATGGCTGAATAAACGAATTGCTCCAAAGATCAATGGTCTATAGTTACTTCGGAAATTCGGGCCTTCGGGGCTCCGGAAGATATTCCTTTCTTACCTCGCAATCCTCCGAACTGGCGAACCTTCGAATAAGGGAAGATATCGATGGTCTCAATTTCCCGTCGAGATCTACGACTCATAATTACTTCGGGAGTTCAGGCTTCGGGGATCTTTCATCGCTCGCAATCACAATACTCGCGAAGTGTCGAGGCGACGAACTATCCGTAGAGATGTAGATCCAACGATCCTTAGGCCTCTGCAAACGAACGACCAAAATCTTCTTCGGAACTCCGGCGTTCGAGAGTTTTTGTATACTGATACGCGCAATCCCCCGAGTGTCGAATCTTCGAAGTGAGAGATCTACTTCCACGTGTCCTTTGGATTTGGATGGCTGAGATTTACTTCAGAATCCCGAGTTTCGGGCGTTTCGAGATGCACAACACCACAAACCTCCAAAGTGTTAACTTTCTGGACTGTCAGATCTGTGGACACGTGTCCTCAACCTTCAATGGCTCAGATTTATTTCGGGACTTTGGGTAGTTCTTACTTTGCGCTGCGTGTCCTCGTGGATGGATGGTCGAAATGAACTCTGGGCTTCGGGCCTTTGGGAGTTCTGGCTTCTCGCATCTGTCTTCCTTCCAAAGTGGTTATCTATCGAAGAGCAGGATCTCCTACCACGTGTCCACTTCGATCAATGGTCTGGATCTACTCCGGCTCTTCAGAGCTTCGAGAGTCCTTAACTCAGCTTCTGCTTGCTTCCTCTCGGAGTACGAGATTGTCTGACACGTGTCCCTTGCTTGAAGATCAACGACCACGAGTGATTGCGGAGACTCAATTCGCAGATCAACGACCACGAGTGATTGCGGATACTCAATTCGCTCACTCTTTAATTTCCTTCTCGATCTTCGCAATGCGAAGGTGCTCGTCCGTAGTGGGATCGATATCCATTGTTGATCTGTTGATCTAGCAAGATCAACGATCCCGAGGGATTGTGGGCTCACAACTTGCATAAACTTTAATTTCCTTCTCGATCCCCACAATGCCTCCCCATCGTTGATCTCTCTCCAATGAGATCTAACGGGTGTGACTTAATATTTGCTTGATCTGACCACTGATCTTTCTCTCGCTCAGATCATACGGCTGGAAAAAAATTTCGCCTTATCTGCGGGCTCGTCGTTTCTGAGATTAATTAAAGGCTTAGATTTGTTCTCGTGTCCGATCTTACGACTGCTTTAGCTTGTCCTTTGTTGCTTCTGCAAACTCCCTCCTGAAGAAAGAATTTCACGAATCTTTAAATGCGAAAGAATTTCACGAATTCTTTAAATGCTCACGAATCTATAAGTGTTTCGTTCTTCTGCAGCTCTGCTTCCTTGTGCTTGCTGTCTCCAACGATCTTTTGAGCGTACTACGAACTGCTCTCCAAGCTCTGGGAAGAATCTTCATCTCATGCTCTCGTCTGCAAGACAGTGTAAGCTCTGCGCTCTTCTTCTTAGGATCGGGCTGCTCTCCAGGCACTGTGAAGAGGCTTACGTCCTAAGCTCTGATACCATGACAAAATGAGAAGCAAAGAAGATAATACAGAGAAGACGAAATTTGAAACAAGAATAAGCATAGCGCATAACGATGAGAGCAATTCATTAAGGTAGAAGAGTTGAACTAAACAAGAAATCAAGAAGATCAAGAAACAAGAAGATCAAGAAACAAAACAAGAAATCCTAACTAACTCGTACAGCTGGCCAGAACAACTGGCATTGTACATTCACAAACTGTTGAGGTTACAGTTATAACTAACACCATTACCTTTTATTTCGATGCTCCCCAACGCCTTTGGTCTACGGTGTTTAGGTCCCATGGTGCACATCCTTTGAGAGCGACAATAATTTTTGAAGTAAGGGAACGAAGATGAGAAGGAGGTGATATGAGTGACCATCCTTTCCAGCAACCAAAACTCTCCGACCATAAAGAAATATCAAACAAAGTATTTGAGTTTTGACTGTCCATCCATATTTTCAGAGGGAGTAGATCATAGTTTTGTTCTATTTTCAGAGGGAGTAGATCATAGTTTTGCTCTAGAGGTTGATTTCCCATGTTGTTGTCATTCTAGATAGGGATCATCTTGCCATTGTTGAAAATCCAGGTGATTTCGGATTGAATTACAGGAGCTAATGCTTTGAGAAGCTTCCATATATGAGATCATTTTTTGTTATCCAATGGGCCTTCTACGCATCTTTTGCAACTTCCTTTGAAATATTTCTTACACAGAACTTTCTTCCATGATTCCAATCTGTCGGTTGTCGAGAGCCTAGAGCTAAGTTCAAAAGAGATGGGTCTTTCATCCCTAAGCCACCTCTATCTTTTGGAGCTTTGACAGTTTTCCAATTTACCAAATGAAACTTTTTTGTATTCGATTTCCCTCCTTGCCACAAAAATTTCCGTACTTATTGAGCAATTTGATGCATTATGCTCACTAGAGCTAACATAGAGAAGCACTGAAAGATCTGGAGAGTGATAGATCGATTTTATTAAACCGATTGTGCCTGTTGGATTCAACCATTGAGATTTCCATTGTTGGAATTTAGATTTAATTTTTCCAATGACTCTTTTCCAAGACTGAGCCATTGGGTTACTCACAGAGATGGGAATTCCCAAGTATTTGAATGAAGTCCAAGATTCTTGGCATGGAAATTGCAGAATTTAGGAGATATATTGTAGAAGGTGAGGGCTTATGTTCCAACCAAAGATCTGATTTTTAAGTTCAAACATCCATCTGATTTCATTGAAGAAATAATTTTTTCCGCAATTATTGTACCCTTGATTAATTTCAAAGAGACTCTTACATGACCATTTTGCAAGAACATGATATTGCAGTAGTAATCTAGTAAGAGACAGAGAAATCTATCCAATTCAAACATTAATCATTTAACTGCAAATTAGCAACAAAAGAAGTGGACTGTAGCCATCTACCATCATGGAGGCTAAATTTGGCTCGTGGACAAGCGGGTGTATGGGGAAATAGGCGGTGGACACTATATTTCTACCTTGATATACTAGTATTGGGTCACCCCCAACATCTGCGACTGTTTCGATAGGACGTAGTGATATTAGTTTGAAATATCACAACCAAATCTCAAAATCAAGTGACACATCCTTGTAATTTGTAAATTATACAAAGGGGGTGTTGGAATTGTGAAAATAATCAAAACTGATGAACGATGGTGGTTCATGTAATAGTGGAAGTTCTTGAACCGATGGTAGTTCATGTAACAATGGTAGTTATGTTGAAGATGATATATATCTGCGTAGCCCTAAGAGGCATTTGGGCAAGTTTTGTAAGCCCGATGTGGGAAGATTGCAATCTTTACCTTTGAGCAATAAGAATACCAATACCTTGCCCCGTGGATGTTTCCTTGGCACATTGTTAGGGTTTTACTATGTAAATCTGTGTTTTGTTGAATGTGTAAATCCCGTTTTTCGCTTTTCCGTTATTTCTTCTCAACTAGTTTGTGTTGCTATCTATATTCTCTATGGGATAACGTTTACAACAAGTGGTATCAGAGCATGGGTTGACTTGGGCTCTCTCACAAGAGTGGTATGATGTTGGGAGCATGGGAGAAACAAAATGAACAATGGCTCATGGTAAAATGGCACATGGAAATGCATTACAAGGATTAATGTGAAGCATTGGAAAAAGCACATTGAGGAAGAAGTACTCGGTTAAAGAGTGCTTGATTCGGATAATTGTATTTGGAATAGGAGGGACGCTGGTAATGAAGTTGGTTAATATTTCATAGTATCATGTGCTTTGGCATACAATTGTAAATTATTCATGTTTATGGATTTGATTTTTTTTTATCACATGTAAAATGGGCATATGGATGTAAGACCTATTTTGGCATGTGTACCCATGGTTTGATGGTTCACTTGTAAATTATAGACGTAGACATAGGTGAGAGGGGCACATGTATTCTCGGATACTCGATAAATAAACTTTGAGGGGGATAGATGAATATCCCAAGTCAAGTTTAAAGGGGGGAATGTTGGGTTGTTCTTGTCTTAGTCATAGAGTAGATAAGATAACCTTGATATGGTCATTGATAGGTTTATTGTTGTTGGTTTACGGGTCCATGGTATTGGGAAACCCATGGTATTATATGTGATGAAGCCTATTTAAAGGCTTTAGAATTCCATTGTAAAATGCCTCAAGCGGCCTAGTGTTTGGCTTCTCTGGGCTTCCAGAAGAGGCAAAGAATGGGCCTGGGCAAGGTAATAGGTAAATTGATGCCAAGGTGGATATTATGGGCTTGGCAAGGTATTAGGTAAATTTTTGTGAAGGTGGAGATTGTTGGAATTGTGACAACAATCAAAAGCAATGAATGATGGTGGTTCATGAAATGATGGCAGTTCTTGAATTGGTGGTAGTTCATGTAATGGTGGCAATTATGTTGAATATGGTGTATATCTGTGTAGCCCTAAGATGAATTTGGGTAAGTTTTGTAAGCATGTTGTGAGAATATTGTAATCTTTACCTTTGAGCAATAAGAATACCAATACCTTGCCCTGTGGATGTTTCCTTGGCACATTGTCAGGGTTTTACCACGTAAATCCGTGTCTTGTTGAATGAAGTTATATTATTTTGTTTTTGGCTTTTCCATTATTTCTTCTTAACTAATTTGTGCTGCAATCTATATTCTCTATGGGCTCTCGTTTCCAACAAGGGGAAAAGCAAAGTATATTAAAGGAAAACCTGAAGTATTATAAAAATATTCAAAGGGATATTTATAAAATCTATATTCTCTATGGGCTCTCGTTTCCAACAAGGGGAAAAACAAAGTATATTAAAGGAAAATCCTGAAGTATTATAAAAAAATTCAAAGGGATATTTATAAAGTTGAACTCTTGATATTTTTCAATGTTTGTATGGTACCATCTATATCAAACAAAATATTTTAGTGGGACCTTTTATTGTGCAACAACTAAATATTAATAGTTTTATTGAATTCCTATTATTAGTTAGTGGAGTCCAAAAAATAGAAAAGAGACAATTTTTAAAGTTTGATTAAAAATGTAAAAAAAAAAATTCTAAGTTCCATTTCAAAAAGTTATAAAGGGTTATTTTACAAAGTTATTCAAGTCGGTGAAACAAGAAAAAAATGGATTTTAATAAGAAGGAAGGAAAGTTATTTTCATAAAAGTGTTTTGAGCGCATGCTTGAGATTATTAACATTCAAAGGGGCGTATTCAAGAAAAAGAGATTAACATTAGTACTTGTCTAATTTATAAGCATAATTACATTAACATCTACTTGGAAAATCAATTATTAATTATAGAGTCGAGTATAATTATGTCGAAAGGCGTACACCTATTCACAATGGGCACATTTAATGATCTTTTAACCATAAATTTCAATCGTATGGTTATCAATTGAAGATGCTAGCATATTCTTAGTCTTCCTTCCAAATCAATGAACGAGATCTCACGTCCGTAACTTTCTAGCATTTTTAAAAGCTTCCGTTAACCTCTTTACTTTTTAACATCTACTTAATATGATTAAGAAATTACTGTGTGACCATCTAATTGCCACGTTCAAATGATTAACAAACTTAATTGAAATTACAAATTTACTCCACTATTAACTTTTTATCATTTTACAGTATTAGATTTACATTTGTGCCACGTTTACTTATGGTAGCCGCATAATTACAATCAACCGTTTCATATTCTTTGTTTCATCTTACCAACCGTAAGCCTTTCGGCGTTCACCAACAACGATTTAGCGGCTGTGCTAGTCACTATTTGCAATGGACAATGTGAACTTAAGGATTTGTAGGTGATAATTGATGATTATAAATCATATCCCAATTCAATGCTACTACTATGTATAGAAACGAGGTTCACATAATATTTTGTTCAACCTGGTTGGAAACATTGGGTATCTTCATTTTAAATATGAAGAAAAAGACAACATTGCAGGATGTTACAATGAAGTCAAATTTAGAAGCTCCATCATCAGAAGACCTTAAAGATATTTCAAAAGTGATCCTCAAGGATAACTAGTCATCAATACAAAAGATGCAAAAAGAATTTGAAAAGGTTATGGAAAATAAAGATGGAGAAATTTCTTGCCTTAAAATCATAGTCAAAACTTGATTGCATATATTAAGAAACTAAAAAGTGAAAAGAAGCCGCAACAAGAAACACTGGAGCAATTACCCACAAAAAATTAGTGATTGATAAAGAAACAATGACCAACCTCATTGAAATTTAAGAGCTCATTAGATGTAAAATTCCAAACCTTGGAAAAGGAAACCAACACAAATCCAATCAAAATCTTATTGACCAATAAATCACTAGAAGTGTCAACAAGTGAAGGTTCCAATAACAAGATACAAGGATGCCTTGAAGATATTTCAAAAGTGATCCTCTAGGATAATTAGAAGTTAATACAAAAGATGCAAAAACGATTTGACAAGGTTCTTGCAGATGAAAACAAAGAATTTTTTTGCCTTAAGAATCATAGTCAAAACATGATTACACAGATTAAGAAGCTAAAAAGTGAAAATAAGCTGCAACAAGAAACGTTGGAGCAAATTACCCACAAAGAATCAATGATTGAGAAAGAAACAATGGCCAACCTCGTTGAAATTAAGAAGTTATTAGACGTAAAATTCCAAACTTTTGAGAAGAGAATCAACACAAATCTAATCAAAATCTTATCGACCAATTAATCACTAGAAGTATCAACAGGCAAAGGTTCCAATAACAAGATACAAGATACAAGGATGCCTTATCATCATCCTAATTATAAAATCTAGTGTATTATTCAACAAACTAACCAAAGACATGATCAATATGAGAAACTAAGTGAAGATACTATTGTATTGAAGAGAAGATGAGTGTGGAATCTGATCATTCCCTAATTCATAGAAGTCATTGCCAAACAGTTCTAAAGAAAATTGAATTAGGGTGGTAAGACCCTTTAACAATTCGACAATTTTGTTCAACAATTAGAAGATCATATTGTTTTGCATCGTCAAGCATCACAACTTCAAAGAACAAAAAATTCTGAGAAGGCATTACACTTGATAACAAGAAATAAATTTTTTGCATAAACATGCTTTGAGGACAAAGAATTTCTTAAGGGGAAGGAAATGCTATGTATATAAAACTAAATATTATATTAAATATATACCTAAACGGTAGAACTTAGGATATTAATAAATAAAAGGTGCATCACATAAAGTCATAGCTTTATGTGAAGGCCACCTTGAGGCTGATAAAATGCCAAAGTCACTCATCATTGTATATCATATTATTTATTTAATCATATATATTTATTTACCCTTTTTGTATTTTGACATGTTCTTCTTCTTATGTTGGATATTTTTTAGTAAATGAACTTTTGCTCATTTCAAAGTGGGATTATGGATAACCAACTCAAATACACCTAAGAGAGCTTAAATACAACTAAGAGTGATCGAGTACAATCAAAGAGTGGGTTTATGGATATGTAATATGAATATAGGGTCGATCGTGGGTGAGATATAAAGGTGAGTGGATTTATGGATACCTAGCTCAAAATTGAGTCATCCCTCTTCATAGTCTCCCTCTCTAATTTGAGCAAGGAGCATCGGAGAGAGGAATCACATCATAACTTTCCCCTTTAATGTTGAATGTGGGTCAGATATTGAAGATTTATCCCCCACTAAATGCCATATCTCGTACACTATCATGGTTCCACAACTTGATGAGGGTGGCCTCTAGTAGAGGTATAGAAGAAGGATCCATTGAAGCATGTCCATTAGTTGAAGGTATAGAGAGTGGCTTATGTTGTCTTAGAAAATGGGGTTGTTGTAGGTCGTACATCCAAAAACGATGAACATCATAATGTGGAAAGAAGTGATACATTGAAATATGTTTAGACTCATCCAGATTTCATAGAATCATCTGTAAAAATTAGTGGGACAGATCTTGTAGACATGTGAGTATAAAATCCATCAAAGAAAGTGAGGAAGCACACGACTCTCCCTTGAGAGAAAGTGGTCATAGGATCACAAACGTCACTATGAATTAACTCCAAATGTTGAGAATCGTGTCTTGCATCACAATAAATCAAAGAATCTATTGCAAAACCACCAACTCCTAGAACATAAAGAACATCTCCAAATGTGGTCGGGTCAATAAGGAATCATAAAAATTAACACTTAGCTTTTAATCATTGCATGAGTACAAGGATCATATAGTCGATATTGTGGAAGATGGGCCTATGTACTTGATCCAAACATGCTAAAATTAAAAACATATGAGGTCATATCTTGAATATCAAAGGATCAAGTTTTAACTGTGTACATCCACAAATCCTTGCTCCGAAGAAGTGAAATTATGTGCTCTGCCCAAATTTCATAAACATACCCATTTAAGTGAGAAAATACACATTGTGAGTCCATAGGTTCAACCAAAAAGAGACCTTTGTAGAGACTTTGAAATTCACCTTTATAGGCTCCAGCGAAAAAGAGGTGCTAGCTTCTTCCAAGAAATTTGGAAAAATGCTACCAATTTGTTGCAAAAAAAGAAGAAAGAGTTCCTGATTTAAGGTTTTAAATCATAGTCAACCTTAGAAAAGAGGCATTGGTCTTGAAGGGGGGTTTAAACCCTATGGAAACCCTAGGAATACCTCCAAAAATAAGGTGGTGCCATGGTGGCCTAAACTAAAGATTAGAAGCAAAAAATGTGAAACCTTTAGTTTTGGAATCCCAAAACAATAACAATGCCACCAACTAAAAGCTTCAAATCATCCACTAAAAATGGATGAAATAAATCAGCTAATAAACCCTCAAGCTAGACACTCCAACCTTGTGCAAAAGATCTCCGAAAATGATGCATAAAACATGTTCAATAGTCTCAAACAAGTCACCCTTCTCTAGGCAATTACACCATGAAAAATCAACCCCAAAATCTCTTTATGGTTAGGAAAACTTCCGCTACAATAGCTAATCACCGGTGTAAACAACCAACGAAAATAACCTAACCAGTAGTGAAATGAGTGGAGGAGGTTCACACTTGCTTTGGTACCATGTTGAGATTCATAAGGGAGTGAAGGGATCAAATGGAACCAACATGCAAATCTTAATTCCTACAATTAACAAGGAGAAAGCAAAACTAGGGCAACATAACGTAATACCGTAACAGGTGCTTGCTAGAGCTGATCCGTAAGTGCGCTAGTTGAGCATCCATAAATGCCCTAAAGAGAAAAAACATAACCTAAGAATAAGAGAGAAAACACTTGATATGGTAACTGTAGGTTAAGGAATGAATCACTTGAATATTATATTGATTATCTAAAAATGACTATTGAATGTGTATTACACACAACTCAAGGCATAGGGCACCCTCCCGAAGAGGGATGATGGGTCCACATAATGACTAGGTTGGTCTTAATGTAATGTTCCCAAGCCAATTTTTTTGATTGGAACACTAACTGACAACTGATTTACTTGTTTGTTTGTGTGTGTGTGTTTGTAGGTTGGCCTCTTAAGTTTCGGTCTTAGGGTTATATTTAGTTATTAAGCATAGATATGAAGATATACTCAATGGAAATACAAGATCTAACCAGTACACAAGATATGGAACCAAATAACATAGATCTGACCTTTATTATTATGAAAAGCAAGAACCTGATACAAAGAGGATGCAGATCTGGAATAACATCAGATGGCTCCAATAGATAATAGATGAGCTGCTACAAAATGCTCCTGATAAGAAGATGCAAGCCCCAACGGCTGGATATACAATGAATGTCAATACAAGAAGAACTAGGGTCAATGTCCAACCCCCTCGGATGATGGCACGTCCTGCTGCAGAGCTAAGAAGACCAATATTTTGGCCTAGCTGAAGGAGATCTCCAAATGACACTAAACTCCACAGAAAGATAGATAGGGGCAAGGAGAATCCCTCTCTGAAGTCTCAAGCTCAGATGCCAAGATCTACTCCACCAAACTGATGAATCCCCAAGTAAGACTGCGCCCTCCTGAAGACTGTCAAGCTCAATATTTCGACTGTGATGAAGGAGGCCTCCAAATGCCCTGAAATTCTCTAGAAAGATAGATCGGGCCACCACGAGTTGCTAGGAGAAGTCTCTGGGTTAGATTTGAAGTGTGACACCTCCAAAATGCACAAATCTGAATCACAGTTGCACCCTCCTCTCAAAAACGTACCAAAGCTCCAGATAATAACATAGCAAGAGTAACCATCTCAAAACAATCCAGATCTGATGGACAAGGCCCTGTAAGAAATACCCAGGTGCTAGAATGTTAATAAACCCTGCCAATAACCTGGATCGAACTCCTCTCTAAGGAATGATGCGCCCCTTGCTAGAAAACCCTCAAGGGTACGGCCTGCTGCCCTCCTGAATAGATGATGGTACCTGTGAATACTGTAGAATGGTGTGGGTGGAGTATTTCATCCCCGAGACCAAGCTTGGAACAAGGTGAGTGGAATCTTTCACCACTGAGTTGTTCTATAGGGTTTGTATTCTCAAAACCCTCAAAACTGTGTGCTCAAGAGCCCAATAGCCAAATGTAAAATAATCCAAGATGAATGAGAGGTGTGCCCTAGGCTTTCCTTTATACCTCTTCTATTCCTCTGTTGAGTTAAGTTAACCCTTAGGTTCAACTCCTAACTCAACCTCAAGAGCTCTATTCCTCCAGTGAGTTACTTTTACCTTTTTAAGTCAACTTTAAATTATAACCTTGAGTTTAACTGACTTTTCCCCATGCTGCATGACATTATAGTCTAGTGGGGATGACTAGACTACTTGGTCTCTCCAAACCTCTTCATCAAGAGGTGGGGGACATTACAGTCTCCCTTGTTAGAAATTGCTTGCCCACAAGCAATTCTGAGCCCGTCTCCTGTAACACCTGTTCACTCTCCCACGTGGCATCCTCAATAGGCAGATTCTTCCACTTGACTAAGTATTCCTTGATACTTCTCCTCCGAAGTTTCTTCTCCCGAACCTCTAGTATTTCCTCCGGTATTAGTACCAACCATCCCTCTTCATCTAAGGGTGGCAGTATCTCAAGTGGCGTGATGTGTTGGCCAATGACCCTCTTCAAGCATGACACATGGAAGACGTTGTGAATTTTGCTGCCCTGTGGAAGCTCAAGCTCATAAGCCACGACCCTTACCTTCCCGTTGATCCTGTAGGGTCCAAAAAACTGGGGTTGGAGTTTTTCTGCCCCGCTTCTTTTGATAGAAGCCTGCCTATACGGTTGGAGCGTTAAGTAGACCAAGTCACCAACCTCAAATGTGCGCTCTACCCTATGCTTGTCCTCCTGGACCTTCTACTGATTCTGTGCCCGCTGAAGATGATCCTTCAATTCCTTGAGTATGTCTTGGCTTTGCTGTACCCAATCCTGTACCATCGGAGCTCTACTATCACCAAAGACAACCTCTACAAAGGAGATAGGGTCATAACTGTACAAAGCCCTAAATGGAGTCATACCAATGGACATGTGATAAGTGGTGTTGTAACAGTATTCCCCAGGTGTAGCCACTTAACCCATGCTTTCTGTTGCCCTGCTATGTAATTCTTGAGGTAGCCTTCCACCCACTTGTTAACTATTTCGGTTTGCCCATCAGTCTGAGGGTGGTAGTTGGTGCTAGGGGTCAAGGCTATACCAACCAACCTGAACAGCTCCTGCCAAAAAGTGCTCATAAATTTGCTGTCTCTGTCACTAACAATGGTCTTGGGCAATCCGTGGAACCTGAAGACCTCCCTGAAGAACAAGTCTGCAACCTGTGCTGCACTGAAGTCTATGGCAATGGAGAAGAAATGTGCAAATTTAGTTAACCTGTCCACCAACACGAAAATGCAGTCTTTCCCTTGTGCCTTCGACAACCCTGTGATGAAGTCCATGGAGATACTTTCCCATTTGTGCTCTGGAATGGGTAAAGGTTGTAACAGTCCTACGGGATGGCTATGCTCATCCTTGTTCTCCTGGCAAGTAGTGCATTCTTTGATGTGTCTCACTACATCTTCTTTGAGCCCCCTCCATGAAAACCGTTCTCTCACCTGTCTGTATGTTTTGACAATGCCTTGGTGCCCTGCCACTGGTGAGTCCTGACATGCCTGTAGTATCTTGGCCTTGAAGTCCGACTCAGGAACCAAGAAAATTCAGCCCTTGTAGTAGATGATGTTATATATGACTCTGAAGTTGTCATCCTGTATTTTCCCATCCATCAACTGACAAGCGAACTGGTTCTTGGAGTATTCCACCAAGAGGTGGGCCTTCTAGTCAACTGATATATCTGTCATGGCATAAACTGATGGCCTCCTGGATAATGCATTGGTAACTATGTTATTCTTCCCTTTGACAAATTCAACGTCAAAATCATAGGATTGTATCTTGCTGACCCACTTCTGTTGCCTCTCATTTAAGTCCTTTTGTTCCAAGAAGTACTTAATGCTGTTGTGATCTGATTTCACCACAAACCTTGCACCTACCAAGTACTGCCCGAATTTGGCCAAGGCGTGCATGATAGCCAACATCTCTTTGTCGTAGATGGTGTAAAGAAGCTCAGGGCCCCTCAATTTTCGGCTCTCATAAGCAAGGGGGGTGCCTATTCTGCATCAGTACGGCCCCAATGCCTTCTCCAGAGGCATCACTCTCCAGTGTGAAGGGTTGGCCGAACTCTGGCAAGGCTAACACTGGGCATGTGCTCATTACCTTTTTCATCTTGTCAAATGTAGATTGTGCTTCTTCACTCTACCTGAAGGCTCAATTGTCCAATCGGTCAAAGGTGCACAAAGTTGGGAGAACCCTTTGACGAATCTCCTGTAATAACTGCAAATACCGAGAAATCCCCTCAACTCTGTAAGAGTTTTAGGTGTGGGCCAGTCAACTATCCCTTGGATCTTATCTTTTCTTGATGTACATGTACCCCTTTTACTCCAATGATGTGCCCCAAGTAGAGGACCTCTGTCATCCCAAATTCACATTTGGACTCCTTGGCATACAAGGACTGACCCTCCATGATAGTTAAGATCTGTTCCACATGCTGAAGGTGTTCCTCCCACGTCTTGCTATAGATCAACAAGTCATCAAAAAACACAAGAAGATGCTTCCTCAAATGGCTTGTTGAAGACGTGGTTCATACATGACTGAAATGTGGCAGGTGCATTGGTCAATCAAAATGGCATCACTAAGAATTCATAGTGGCCGTAGTGACACTTGAAGGCAGTCTTGGGGATGTCCTCCTCCCTCATTTTGATTTGATGATAACTAGAGCGCAAGTCAATATTTGTGAAGTAAAAAGCCTCATGGAGCTTGTCTAATAACTCATCAATCCTCGGAATGGGATACTTGTTTTTGAGAGTCTTCTTGTTTAGTGCCCTGAAGTCAATGCACATGCACATGGTTCATCCTTCTTCTTGACCAATACCACCGAAGAGGCAAAAGGGTTGGAACTTGGTTTAATGTGACCCATGTCTAATAGTTCCTTGATTGCCTTTTCTATCTCGTCCTTGTACTTCTTTGGATGTCGGTAGGGAGTAGTGATGACTGGTTTTTCCCCCTCTTCCAGTTCTATGATATGCTCAAATCCCCTATCTGGTGGCACTGCTGGTGGAATGGGTCCAAACACCTTACTGTGTTTGTCAATGATCCTCTGAATCTCTGGTGCATAATGAACCTTCCCCTTCTTGTCCACACGTGTCAAAATCTTGCACTCAGTAGCATATACAATCTCCTCTCTCCTGGAAATGGCCTCCATACGCTTTGCTGTGACTACCCTGGCTGTGTTGCCTGACATGCCTCTGAGAACTACCTTTCTTCCACTCTCCTCTATAAAGACATCTCCATAGTCTTGTAGTTGGTGGTGATAGGCCCCAACGTACTGAGCCACTGTACTCCAAGGTTTATATTTGTATCAGGGAGGTCCATCACATAGAAGTCCCGTGCTAAATCATGCCTACCTAGTGTAAGCTTCATCCTTGGAATGTACCTGTTACAAGGCATGGTGCTTCCTCTTGCTACCTTCACCTTGAATCCTTCAAAGTCAACTGTGGGTATATGCCTCCTTTGTAGCAATGATGAGTCAATGAAGTTGTGGGAAGCACCCCCATCAATGAGCACTGAAACCTTTTGCCCCTGCAATACTCCTCTCATCCTGAAGGTGTTGTACTTGGGTACCACATTGATGGATGCCAATGTAGCTCTCTCCTCTATTGCACTGTCGTGACCTGTCTCCCCTTCTGCAGTTTCAGTGGTGTTTGCTTCTATGTTTTGGATGTGGCCGAAATCCTCATCCTCTTCATTATCAGAGGTCACCTCAATGTAATGAACCTGACCACAGCCCATACACTTGTGGGATGGGTTCCACGACTCTTTGCAGGTGTAGCATAGTTGTTTTCTTCTTAGTTCTCTTCTAGTGTTCTCATCCATACTACCTCTTCCCCTGCCAAACCCCCTTGGGTCTCTTCCTCCTAGATTCATTGGAGGTCTTTGGTCTCTCCCTCTGGTGTTTAGAGGTGGTCTAGGCACAAATTTCGGTTTTGTAGTTGTGCCTAGATCTCTCGTCCTCCATATAGCATCTGGCAAGTTGGTAGTCTTAAAAGCCTTAACCCAACCCTTCAAGGGTTCCATCAAACCCTCTGTGAAGAGCATCACGAGTCTAGATTGTGACACGTCCTGTACCATGACTGCTAGCCTCTGGAACTCCTCAATATACACCTTCGGTGCTCTTCTCTGTCTGAGTTGTGTGAGTTCCTTGAAATGTAGCTCTGGATCCCCCTGGTCAAACCTGTCAATGAGCCTCTTAGTAAACTCCGTGTATGCCACTATCTGATTGTGGCCAAGTGTGGTCAACCCATGGTACCACCAGTCATGAGCTTTTTCATCCAAGTACACGGTGGAAAACTTGATGGCATCCATTTCCCTCGTAGGGTTAAGTTGTAGATAAGTGTCTAGTTTTTGTACCCACGCCTGTGTAGTCATCTTGGCCGAACCATCAAAGTAGGGGATCTCCATCTTCCCTGCCCTGCGCTCTAGCTCATAGTTGTTCATGTGGCACAACCTAGGTTTGCTTCTGAATTTCAATCCACAAAACTGATCTAAGGTGATCTGCCTCTGAATTGGTAGGCTTAGTGAGTTGTAATCTTTGGCACACTGCTCAAACTCATCCTCAAACTCGTCTGGGTGGTCGAACTATGTTGGTTCATCTGTAAATGAGGGCAAGTATGGTCTAGGAGTGGTCCTGCTACCTGTTTGTCCCTGTGGTTCTCCCCCTCCATGGCTTCCTTCCGAATGATGATAGAGAACATGTTCCTGCTGATATCTGTTCCCTCCATGAGATCCACTAGTTTCCTTGTTGGCATAAGATTCTGGGCCTTTCCCCTTATGATTCATTGTAATGATCCCAAGCCAATTTTTTTGCTTGAAACCACTAACTATCTCTGTTGTGTATGAGGGCAGATCTGGAATAATTCTCAGATGACCCAATAGATAAGAAATAAGAGCGGCTACAAAATGCTTTGTCGATACAAAATAAGCCTCCAAAGGCTGGATGAGAGATGAAGACCGATACAAGTAGATCTGAATGTCGATTCCTCAAGTTGGAAGATGCCACGCTCCACTAGAAGGCTGAAAACCCTCAATAACTCGGCCCAACTGCAAGAAGACTCCAAATGAGCCCAAACTCTGCCAACTGATAGATCAGGGTGATGGGAATACCCTCCTGAAATCTCAAGCTGAACGTCCAAGGCAAACTCCTCCAAACTCTGAATCTTCTACTGAAGCTGCGCTCTCCTGGATGCCTGGAACCCTAGGTAATTCGACCCTGATGAGAAAAGCCTCCAAATGCCCTGAAACTCCCCAGGAATGTAGATCGGGCTATGAAAACCCTGTAGGAGAAGT
Source organism: Picea engelmannii (assembly GCA_009831015.1). Lineage (NCBI taxonomy): Eukaryota > Viridiplantae > Streptophyta > Pinopsida > Pinales > Pinaceae > Picea > Picea engelmannii. Next base: position 337,453 of record ML787527.1, on the reverse strand, counting down.
TTCAGACTCAGATTCCAGGTGAAGCTCTCTAGATCTAAGATTTACTGAATCATAGGACGTCCCCTTTGCCTCCAAGACGTCCCAATCTGAAACTAAATGTCTGATGGTGATAACTCTTCAGAAAGCCCTTCAAAATGATGGTTGTGCCCTTGCAAATAAAACCCAAGTGACGGAATGGCCACAGGCTCTCCTGATAAGCTGGATCGAACCCTTCTCTAGGAGATGGTGCGCCCTTGCTAGAAACTCAAGAATCAGTATGACCCTGCTATCTTTTGAAGCGCTAAGTGGAAATATGTTGAGTGTAGAATGGTGTGGAGGAGTCTTTCATCCTCGAGACCAAGCTGTGGAACAAGGTGAGTGGGTCTTTCACCACTGAGTTGCTCACAAGGGTTTGTAGAGCAAAACCCCCAAACTGTATGCTCAAGAGCAATAACAAGCAATATACCAAATCCAGAATGCCTAATAGGTGCGCCCCAACCTTCTATTTATACTTTTTCCTTCTATTCCTTTGTTGAGTTAGATTAACTCCCAGGGTTAACTTCTATTCTTTTATTGAGTTATCTTTTATTCCTTTTAACTCTTTTTCTTCAAGTCAACTTAAGAATATAACCTTAGTCTAGTTGACTTTCCCCTTCAGTGTGAGACTATAACCTAGTGGGGATGCCCAGGCCGTTGAGTCTCCTCAACACCTTTTTATCAGAGGTGGGGGACATTACATTCATCTCCATCAAGAGTTGTGATATCCTCGTTTGGTTTTCATTTACCTTCCTCAAGGTCTTTGATATTTCGGCATGTCCCCTACGGGTTGCCTCTTGGTTTTCATGAAGGTGATTTACAAGGTTGCTCTGTGATACCTGTCTGGAATGTTGCAAGTCCTTAACAATCCTTGCTAGTGTTTGTGGCTCACTGTCCTCACCTGATCCTTCCATTTCGGCCTTTGCTTCACCTGTCTGTTTCCTCCTTCTGACCATATAAATACCACTGAACTTCTGCATGCACTAATCCTCACAGGATGAGAGGATCAGAGCTCTGATACCACTGTAATGTTCCCAAGCCAATTTTTTTGATTGGAACACTAATTGACAACTTATTTACTTGTTTGTATGTGTGTGTTTGCAGGCTGGCCTTTTAAGTTTCGGCCTTAGGGTTATATTTAGTTATTAGGCACAGATCTGAAGATATACTCAATGGAAATACAAGATCTAACCAATACACAAGATATGGAACCAAATAGCATAGATCTGACCTTTATTATTATGAAAAGCAAGAACCTGATACAAAGAGGATGCAGATCTGGAATAACATCATATGGCTCCAATAGATAATAGATGAGCTACTACAAAATGCTCCTGATATGAAGATGCAAGCCCCAACGGTTGGATATACAATGAATGTCAATACAAGAACCAGGGTTGATGTCGAACCCCCCTGGTTGATGGCACGTTCTACTGCAGAGCTAAGAAGACCAATATTTCGGCCCAGTTGAAGGAGATCTCCAAATGACACCAAACTCCACAGAAAGATAGATCGGGTCAAGGAGAAGCCGTCTTTGATGTCTCAAGCCTAGATGCCAAGATCTGCTCCACCAAACTGATGAATCCCCAAGTAAGATTGTGCCCTCCTGAAGACTGTCGAGCTCAATATTTCGGCCCTGATGAAGGAGGCCTCCAAATGCCCTGAAATTCTCTAGGAAGATCGATCGGGCCACCACGAGCTACTAGGAGAAGTCTCGGGGTCAGATCTGAAGTGTGACACCTCCAAACTACATAGATCTGAATCACAGTTGTGCCCTCCTTCTCTCAAAAACGTACCAAAGCTCCAGATAATAACATAGCAAGAGTAACCCTCTCAAAACACTCCAGATCTGATGGACAAGGCCCTGCAAGAAATACCCAGGTGCTAGAATGTCAATAAACCCTGCCAATAACTTGGATCGAACTCCTCTCCAAGGAATGAAGTGCCCCTTGCTGGAAAACCGTCAAGGGTACGACCTGCTTCTCTCCTGAATAGATGATGGTACCTGTGAATACTGTAGAATGGTGTGGGTGGAGTATTTCATCC
>ML787527.1:295927-307770 GCA_009831015.1 Picea engelmannii | reverse complement strand
GACGTTAGCCCTTTCTAGGGCCAGTGCAGCATCTAGAAGCAAAACGTTAGCCCCTCGTTGGGCTCTTCCAAACTGCCACACGTGCCAACCACCCTATCCATCTGCCATACGCTCATGATGACGTCATAAGCCTCCTGGTGACGTCCTGGGTCATCTGGAGCCAACGTTGCACTGCAAGAGGGTCAATCCCCCTAGGTCCAGCTCAACCAAAGTGCCCCTGATGGAACGTCCTCTTCTTCTCTAGTGCAAAGGCCATGATCCATCTCCATCTTGTCTCTGGCCCCTGATGGGGTCTCAACATCCACTTGGTGGGCTCTTCAGCCACATGGAGGTCCGAACTGGTCATCTCCCCAAGTGTACCAGTCCAAGTGGTACCTGTCCATCAGGCATGGTCCTGCACATCAAAAGCTACGCCCTCCATGGGCTCATCGGTCACAGGGATCATAGTAATGTTAATCACATCTCATCTTCAATATTATTAAACATATGCATAAAACCCCTAATACATCAGTCAATAGCTCAAAGGCATTACAAAAACCTGCAATACAAGATTGGAGAAAAGGACAAAGCGTCCTATTAGGTTAGTGTCCATAAGAAAAGAAAAGTTTCCAGGAAGATCTCAGTCAAGCCATGTAAGTGAGGTGATGTGGTTAGGGGATGTCCAAACATGTGGGTGCAGTGAGGGCCAAGGATGCATAAGTGTTACCTGTGGGTGCCTTTGTAGAAGGCGAGTTGTACCTGTCATGGATGCATTTTTTCCAGGCCCATTCTTGCCTTTATTTTTTTATTCTTGTTTTATTCTTTCATTTGCTTTTTTTGTTCAAGAACTAACCAGGGGACACTGCCTTGGCATGGTGACCAGAGTTGACAGCGTTACCCACAAGCACTTTCACAGAGATGAGAAGGTTGGCTCGTGATGAGATCCCCTTTCCCTTGGCCATGCAACCAATGGTCACTGCCTTGGTGTGGTAACCAGATGGTGGCAATGTCATACTGTTAGGTACCCATGGACCTAATAGACTGGTTCGTGATGAGACCCCCTATCCTTTGACTAGGTCTTGTTTTGTTATTTTCCGGGTCCCTCTTGTTTCTTGTCGAGAGGCCTTTTATTGCCTTCTCGGGGATCCTTGGGCGAAGCATCTCGAGATTTTATATCTAGGCTTTTTGTCTTTTAGCAATTGCTTTTACCTTTTGGGCCTTTAGCCCCTTCTTCCCATGAGATAAGGTGCCATCTCGTAAATAGGTCAACCCAATGCCTGGACTAGTGGAGTGGGATAAATGAGCGAGAGATGAGATGACACAGTGGTGTTATGATGGGAGCGGATGATGGCTTTTCAGAAATTCACCTAGTGGCAAACCAAAACCTATGGGCACAGGCTTGCTAGGGCACCTTGTCAATTCCCCCAAGCATAGTCAAGTGGGCAAATGTAAGATCTAAGCAGTTGTTAGAGATAAAAGGAATCAGATGCATATATTTAAAGGTTTTAATGATCAAAAGTGACACATACCATGATACCTTGACCAATTACCTCATGGAGTAAGAACCTCTTCCGATACAGGACCAAGCCGATGGTGATGGATGCTGCTGCTGCTGACAAGACAAAATTGATGGAAGAAGAAAAGGATGGGCCCTCCAGGGCCATGCTCAGGTCAATCCTGCTCTTGGTACTCCATGTCTAGGACCCGTGGGCCTCGAGACATGATCTCCTAGTTATCCCTTAAAAATGGGGATAACAGGCCAACATCTCCTTATCATAAATGAAGTACAACCTCTCGGGTTGACTGAGCTTCCTGCTCTCGAATATAATGGGGTGTCCTCCCTGCATCAAAACTGCCCTGATACCCTCGTCGGATGCATCACACTCTAGTACAAATGGCAAGGTGAAGTCTGGTAATGCCAACACTGGACAAATGCTCATAACTTCCTTCATGTGATCAAAGGCTTTACGTGATTCCTCGGTCCAGATGAAATCCCATGCTTGGTAAGATTCGTCAGCGGTGCTCAAAGCTGAGAAAAACCCTTGACGAACTGCCTGTAATAGTTGCACAGCCCGAAGAAACTCCTCAACTCTGTTACGTTCCTGGGCGTTGGCTAGTCCATAATGGCCCTGATCTTTTGCTGGTGCACCTGTACTCCCTGTGCAGTGATGATATGGCCTAAGTAAAGCAACTCTGTCATACTGAACTCACACTTGGACTCTTTGGCATATAATGACTGTGCCTTCATGATGCTCAATACCTCATCCAAGTGCCTCATATGCTCCTTCCATGTCTTGTTGTAGACTAATATGTCGTCGAAGAAAACCAACACTGATTTCCTCAACTGATCCCTAAATATGTGGTTCATGCAAGACTGGAACGTAGCAGGTGCATTGGTTAGCGCAAATGGCATAACCAGGAACTCGAAATGTCCAAAGTGACATCGAAATACCGTCTTCTCTATGTCCTGTTCTCGGATGCTGATCTGGTGATACCCAGAGCGTAGATCAATCTTTGAGAAGAAAACTGCCCCATGTAGTTCATCCATCAACTCTTCAATGCGTAGGATAGGATACCGGTTCTTGATGGTTTTCTTGTTCAAGGCTCGATAATCAATGCACATCCACATGGTGCCATCCTTCTTCAGAACTTAAGACAACTGAAGAAGTGAATGGGCTGCTGCTCGTTCTGATGTGTCCCATCGCTAGCAATTCCTTGATTGCCTTCTCTATCTCATCCTTTAACCTCCTAGGATGACGATAGGGGGGTGATCATCGGTTTTGCTCCCTCTTCCAACTCAATGGTGTGCTCAAACCCCCTGTCAGGTGGTCTCCCTTGTGGAATCCACTCAAAAACCTGTCGATATCGTCCCAACAAATTCTTGATCTCTGTATGATACTATTGTCGACCCTCTGAATCCTTCCGCGTAGTGATCAAGCACTCGACGACATATGCTACCTCCCCATGTCTGAATATTCTCTCCATCCTCTTGGCTAAAACTGTCCTTGGTGCTCCTGTAGACATACATCTTAGAACAACCTTCGTTTCGCCATGGTCTCTGAATCCCATCTCCAAGGTTTGGTAATTGGTGGTGATTTTTCCCAAGGTAATCATCCATTGGACTCCCAACACCACGTCTGTGTCAGATAGGTCAACCACATAAAATGTCTCTCACTGTGTAGTTGCCTAACTTTACCTCCAAGTCTGGAATTCTGTCTAGACACTCCACTGTGTGGCCATCTGCTACTGCAACATCAGACCCCTCAAACTCCTTTGTCTGAAGTGCCCGTCTCGATACTAGTGAAGCGTCGATGAAGTTTTGGGTGGCCCCACCATCTATCAGGGCGATTGCCTGTTGCCCCTGAATAGTCCCTTTGATCTGGAGGGTATCATACCTGGGAACACTAGAAAGGGTCGCTATGATTCCTCCCTTTTCTAGTTTCCTCCTATTAGCCTGCTCAGGCGGCTGTGGGACTACTGGAGGATGGGCTCTTTCTGGTGTTGGTGGTCTACGGGGAGGCTGCTCCTTTTTCTGTGCTGACTCCTCCTATAAACTAGTGGATCTACTGTCCTGCTCCTCCTCCTCACTGTCCACACTGTCTGTTGCCACCTCAATATAATGAATCTCTCCCTTGCCCATGCACCTGTGGCCTGGGACCCAAGGGTCTCTACAGTTGAAGCAAAGCTTCTTCCTCATAAGCTCTCGCCTCGTCTCATCATCCAACTTCTCCTTGCCCTTCCATTCTCTCTGGAATGGCTTCCTGTCTCGATCCTTCTGGGGTACGAAGGGTTTGGAAAATGTTTTAGTCTTTGGCACTGAGTTTGCCAAATCTCGAGTGCGAAGGATGGCATCCTGCAAGGTGGGATGCCTGTATGCCTTCACCCATCCTCTCAAACGCTTTGTGAGTCCCTCTGTGAATAGCATGATCAACCTGGGCTCTGATATATCTATCACTGCTACGACTACCCGTTGAAACTCTGTGATGAACGCCTCTGTTGTGCCAGCTTGTCTCAACTGGGCTAGATCCTTGAAGTGGATCTCGGGATCCCTCCTGTCAAACCTGTCCATGAGCCTCTCTGTGAACTCCCTATAGGAGGTGATGCGACTGTGACCCAATGTCAACAATCCATGATATCACCACTCGTGTGCCTCAACCTCCAAGTGTAAGGTCGTGAAACTGATGGCCTCTGTCTCAGTCATCTGATTGAGCTTGTAGTATGTGTCTAGCTTCTGTACCCAAGCTCTGGTGGTGCATTTGGACGATCCGTCGAAAGAAGGTACGGTGAGTTTACCAACTTTTCTGTTAAAATCCATGTTATGCCCCTGCTGCTGTTGTGGTCCTCCTCTTTGAGGCTCTCTCAGGCGGTTCCTGTGTCTGAGCCCACAGTACTCGACTAGGGTCATGTCTTGATGGAAGTCACGGCCCAATGCTACGTACTCCCTCCGATACTCTGTTATGTCCTTTGCATGACTAGGCGGCCTCCGTGTTATCGGCGGCTGTGCTGCTACCGGGGGTGCCCTCTGGAAACTGGGAAACAAGGATCTGGGAATCCTACTCGTAGAGGTGTATGTGAGAGTGGGTGACTGGGGTCTACTGCCTGCTCCTGAGTTCCCCTATGTTGCATGCAGGGCTTGTGTGTCCGGGGTGCCCACTCTAGCCAATCTATCAACCACTTGTGCTAAGGACCGAGACATGGTCCGTTGACTAGCTAACATATCACTGATAACCTGCATTAAAGCTGCCTCTAGTTCCATGGGGGCCTTGCCATTGCTCTTTGGTCGCTCATATCTGTCTCCTAGCATCCTCTCTGCCTCGCACTCAGCCTCACGCTCTGCCCTTCTCTCTGCTTCTCTTTGTGCCTCTTCATCTTTCTCTGAGCTAAGAGGAAAAGGAGGAAATTCAGGCCTAGACCTTCTTGCCCTACGCCTGTTGTAAGTGACATATTCGTCACCTACGTGTTCATGGCCCTCTGGGTCTTCTGCTGCACTTATTGTCTTTAGTCATAGCCTAGCAGGACTAAAGCTCTGATACCACTGTAATGTTCTTGACTTGGCTAGCCTAGGAAACACTGCTAATGTGTGTGTAGGATTAATTGTTTACAACATATAAATGATCATACAAATAACAAATGCGACAAAGGACTGCAAAGTTTATATTATATCTCTGCGGAGTACAAAGGTCGAATGCGGCTGAATAAAATTAATCACTCGGCTATATCAAAATACAAAAGGATCTTAGCCGGAATACAATAAGCAAAGTAAATGATAATACTCGATAATAGATGAGCACTGCGGGATCAATGGATGAGCTGGAGCTATGGTAGCTCGTACGATAATTGCTGGAAGCCTGGAAAGTTCGCCCTTGCGGGTATACCTATCGGAATGGCCTGGAAACTATCCCAAATAGTACGCCCTGCTCTAGCTCTCAGGCCTCGTAATTGACCGACCCCTCTGTTGGTGGGTCTGGACCTCGGATGGATCCCCCTGAGGGAATGCGCCCCTCTCTCACTGGCAAAATGCGTCCTAGTGATTCCACCATCGGAATCGACTGAGATGTATCTCAAAATGATCGCCTTGGTCTACTAGGAAATGGGTCGGAAGGGTTTCCTTGAATCTGACCTGATGCTTGCTCGGGAACCCTGAATGTGTCTACCAAAAGTGCCGCACTTCCAAGTCTGGAAAATGCGCCCCAGATGATTCCTCCGTCGGAATCTGACGAGGAACCAGGCAAAAGATGCGCCTTGCCTTCCTCTCAACTGGGTCGGAGGAGAATCTCTGAACTCCTCCTGGATGGGACAAGTCAATCCACTTAACCTCCTCAGGAGCCGCGCCCTCACCCTGGATAAGTGCGCCCTTGCTGCTGGACCCTGTGTAACTGCTGTTGAAGAACTATGGAAAATTGGTGTGATCTTCCCGATGACTAGGGTATGTCTCTCAACATCGAAATCAACCAACTGGTGTCTTCCTCTTGGAATCCACTGAACTATCTCTCATGAGATGCGCCTCTCTCCTCAATGACAAGTGATAATTTGCATAATGATGAATTAGGTCGCTGACTCTTCTCTTATAGGGTTCAAAAACCCTAATTCACTATTGACTTCTAATTTTAGCTCCTCTGTTCTATTTTTAGCTCATAATGACTTAAAGCGCTTTTAACCATTTTTAGCTCAATGTCACTTTCTGAACATAACACCTTTGAATGGAGTGACCTCTAGTAACCTTGTTTACCCCGTTTTTGGCCCTGGCTATAGTCTAACGGGGCGGTTTAGACCATTAAGCCTCCTCTCTGTAGCTTCTATTTGGAAAGGGACATTACAAGGACCATGCCGATGGGATGGATGTTGTTGCTGCTAACAACGTGGAGGCATTGAAGAAGAAAGATGGACCCTCCAGAGACAGGATCAAGTCAATATGGCTTTCGGTACTCCATGTCTAGGACCTGTGGGCCTCGAGACATAATCTCCTTAGTGATCCCTAGGCTAGGGGATAATAGATACAATTTGATGGAGTTCGTACCAAGTGGGATAGAATTTATGCTACCTATTATCCACAACTCCTAGGGATAACTAAGGAGATGATGTCTCGAGGCCCTCGGGTTGTAAACATGGAGTACCGAGAGACAACTTGACCAACAGTTTCCACTTGCATAGATAGAGACAGACTTCACCACCATAGATGTCAGGTTCATCATGGGGGTATCCACCACACCAACTTGTTTCTGGGAGACATTGGGTCTTGCTCTATGAGGTACAAGCCAGGTATCATGGTGAGTGTCATTTCAATATTTGAGGCATTTGAGTTTGTTGAATCTGTTACTGTTTTGGATTATGTAACGTTTGCTTGGACATTATTCAATTTGCCCAGTTTCACTTTGGTGGTTGACATTCTGCCCTAATAAGTTGGTCACCCTTGGGGATAGGTTTGCCACTGGGAGGTCCTCTTGACAAGTCATCGTGCCATTCCCGACCATACTTGTCACTTTCCACACTTCATCCCCTCATCTCCTTACCTTTTGGGATTTTCAGGTGTACTAACCCAAAAAGGGGTTGTTCCTCATTTCATGGGAAGGGGCTGAAGGCCCAGAGACTTGTAGCTGGAAAAAGATAAAAGCCAATCATGAACCTTCTAGATGCTTGCCCAGGGATCTCGAGGACAATGAAATGTCTCTCGTAAGAAACTGATGGGACCTGTGAAAAAAAACTAATACAAATGCCAACTAAGGTGGAACATGTGTGGGCACTGTTTTTCATGCTTAGGTAGAAGCCGCATGCATGTTTTCAACTTGGGGAAGCATGATGTGACCAGGGTAGAGTCAGGATGGGCATTGTTTTTCATGCTTAGGTAGAAGCCCCACCTTAGCTTCAACTTGGAAGCATCTTAAGAGAATTAAAGGCAATAAATGGGCTTCGAAAAAGGTTGCGTTGAAAACGAAGGTGCAACACACCCTCTACAAAGGCACCCATAAATGAGACACTACAATCCCTTGTATATCATAAACCTCATGCCCAAGAGTCTTGCCCCCATCCATGTCATTTCATCCACATGACTTAGAGAAAGGTCTGCTTGGGAAACACTCCTAAACTTGAGGTATGATTCACCCAATAGGTCTCTTTGTCAACCCTCCCATACCTAAACTAGGTAAATTGCATATGGTCTTTGAGCACTTGTTTATTTTGATGAGGTAGTTTGGATATACATGCTTAGATGGATTTTTTATTGATTTGATTTATTCATCCTGATGCATTTGACTTGAGATCCTTGGAGGGCGTATTTATTATCTTTGCAGGACCTAGTTGATGAAAAGTTTTGGAAGAACAAGTCTAGCTTGGGCTTCCTTGGGGCTTGAAGCCCACAGGTTGGATACCAGGGTCTACACACTGGATGATGATGACATGCCTTTGGAGGCCTAAGAAATACCTTGGAGGATCTCACCTAATCCCTACAAGCCAAACAACTTTCCTTTGGAGGCCAAAATGTCACCTTTAAGGGCTTGATGTCACCCTAGGGCTAGGGTCTTGGTGGTGAAGGAACACTTGGCATGTTTTGATGGAAAAGATTTGGATTGAAGGGAGAAACCCTAGCGCATGAGATGGAGGCCTTGTTATCCCCCACTTTTAGGGATAACTAGGAGATCATGTCTCGAGGCCCACAGATCCTAGACATGGAGTACCGAGAGCAGGATTGACTTTAGCATGGCCCTGGAGGGCCCACCTTTTCTTTCTTCCAGCATCTTTATCTTGTCCGCAGCAGCAACATCCACCACCATCGGCTTGGTCCTGTGTCAGAGATGGTTCTTGCTCCATGAGGTAATTAGTCCAGGTAACATGGTATGTGTCACTTTGATCATCAAAACCCTTGAATGTGTGCATCTGATTCCTTTTATTTCTAACAACTGCTTGGATCTCACACTTGCCCACTTGACCATGTTTGGGGGGATTGACAGGGTGCCCTAGCAAGCCTGTGTCTGTATGTTTTGGTTTGCCACTGGGGGGATTTCTGAAAATCCATCATCTGCTCCCATCACAGCACCACTTTTCATCTTATTTCCTACTCACTTTTCCCATTCCACTTGTCCGGGCACTGGGTTGACCTATTTTCAGGACTGCACCTTATCTCGTGGGAAGAAGGGGCTAAAGGCCCAGAAGGTAAAAGCAAGCTGGTAAAAGATAAAAGCTTAAGAATAAAACCTCGAGATGCTTCGGTCAGGGATCCCCGAGAAAGCAATAAAAGGCTTTTCAGCAAGAAACAAGAGGGACTTGGAAAAGTAATAAAACAAGACTTAACCAGAGGATAGGGGGTCTCATCACGAGCTAGCCTATTGGGTCCATGGGTACCTAGTAGTATGACATTGCCACCAGCTGGTTACCACGCCAGGGCAATGACTCTTGGTTGCATGGACAAGGGAAAGGGGGTCTCATCATGAGCCAACCTTCTCATTTCTGTGAAAATACTTGTGGGTAACGTTGTCACCACTGGTCACCACGCCAGGGTAGTGTCCCCTGATTAGCTCTTGAACAAAAAAGCAATAAAAAATGAAAGAATAAAAAGAATAAGAATAAAAGGCAAGAATGGGCTTGGAAAAATTGCATCCAGGACATGCACAACTCACTTTATACAAAGGCACCCACAGGTAACGTTTCTTGCATCCTTGACCCTCATTGCACCCAGATGCTTGGAGATCCCCTGACCACATCACCCACTTACATGGCTTGGATGAGGTCTCTTCCAGGAACTTTTATTTTCCAGTGGACAGTTGCCCAATAGGACGTCTTGTCCTTCTCTCCAAACTTGTATTGCAGGCTTGTGTAATATCTTTGAGCTTTTGACTGATATATTAGGGATTTTATGCACGTGCTTAATAATAATGATGATGAGATGCGATTGACATTGCTATGATCCTTGTGACTGATGAGCCCATGGAGGGCATAGCTATTGATGTGCAGGACCATGCCCGACAGATAGGTACCATTTTGGACCGGTACACATGGGGAGATGATCAGTTCGGATCTGCATGGGGTTGAAGAGCCCACCAGGTGGATGTTGAGACCCCATCAAGGGGCAGAGACAGGATAGAGATGGATCAGGGGCTTTGTACCGGAGAAGAGGAGGATGTTCCACTTGAGGCACCTTGGCTGAGCTTGATCTAGGGGGATTGGCCCTTTTTCAGTGGAACGTTGGCCTTGGAAGGCCTAGGACGTCACCCATAATGACCATGACGTCATCCAGCCTTATGGACGTCTTGGGAGGTAGACTGGGCAGTATTGGCATGTGTGGCAAGTTGGAGAAGCCCAAGGAGGGCTAACGTTTGGCTCTAGGATGCCCCATTTGCCCTAGAAGGGGCTAATGTCTCCCTTGGAGAGGCTCGATGTCTCTTTTTAACTTGATTAGGGTTTTAATTTGATATTTTAATGTAAAAACAATATGATTTAGTATTTTGGCCTTGTCGGCCTTTTTCATGACCTAAAATGTAAAATTAGGTCATGGTACTGTATAAATGAAGGATTTTCACCTTCATTTTTTGAATCATCTCACACTCACTCATAGTGAGGTCTGAAATTTGCGCCCTCTCTTGGGTTATTGGCTGAATTTGTGACGCGCACTTGTTGAAGGAAGAATTTCTTGACATATTTTGGCATTTCTCTTAATGGAAGGTGTTACAACTAGGGTTTGCTATGCTTTTCTTGGTGATATGTAAGTATTTTTCTGCAAAACTTCTTGATTGAATGATTGCATTACTTATTTCTTGCATATATTTATAATTTTGCTGAATAAACCCTAGGTGACAAGCACACAAGTAGGTCCTTGTCTCATGTCCCCATTGAGAGATTTTTTAGCCATTGTTTGAAGGAGAGAGCCTAGCCGTAGCTACACTCTCATTCTTTCTTCCTTTTTTGCTAGCCGTTACTATTTACAAGCTGAGAAAAAGGAGATGCCCTAAAGCCTAGGTCTTCTACACTTTGGGCCGATTTTTCTAGGGTTTGCCGGTAAAGCCTTGCTGTAGCAACACTTTGCTTCATCAAACCCTCTTGTCTTGGCTTATTCTTTTTCTTCATCTAGCCGTGATTGCCATTGAGTTAAGGAAGGAGGAGAGAGCATCGAGGCCTAGTTCCCCTACACCAAGGTGAGCCTCTCTCCCCTAGGGTTTTGACTTTGAGGCCTTGCTCTAGCAACACTCCAAAGTTTCTCCCTCTAGTCCTTAGCCGTACTATCCTGATCCTTCAAGTCTTGTGTCCTTCACTTTTGACTCCATTAACCCTAAGGCATTGATCTAAAGACCTCTTGCTTTGAAATGAACTTGATCACAATCATTTTCAAAACCTTGAATCAAACCCTAACTACTAACCCTAGCCTAGGAACTAACCTAACTAACCTATTGCTTCTGTCATCTTTAGTTATAATATCATTAGTGCAGCTAAACGTTTTCTTTATAAGAAATTAAATGGTGATTTAAGGCATTAATTGAATGAAGTACTGATTTGTTGCATTGAATGCCATATTGTTCCAACATTTATTGAAGAAGTGACATAATTTTCATTGCTATTTTATTAACATTGACTTCGTCAATATTTATTATCAAATTGCTTATATATGTATCAGATAGTCGTTGATTTATATGAAGTACTAACCCATTGAGCAAGCTTGCATATTTCAATTTATTGTTGCTTTGTCTCAGGCGTGTGTATCTCTTTGGGGGTTTTACTTTATTATTTGTTGTTTAGCCGGACTATCTCCTCAGTGGTGACTTGTGAGGGGGGAAAATTACTTTTATCCTATAATTCTTTGCCTTCTCAAAACCCCAGGTCACCTGGGATGTCTACCCTGGGCCTTACCTCCCTAAAGAGAAAGAACCATCCCATTGTGGTGACATTGGGTGGGATTGGTTCCTGTTACGCCAATTTGATTCTTCAAGCTTTAGCCTTTTATCCTTGCTACAAACTGTGTGATAATAGGCCCTAGAGGGCCCAACGATTACCTTTTTCTCCTTCAACGACTTACTAAAGGTGCCAAGACGTCACCCTCTAGAGGGATGACGTCACTTTAGGGTTTCTATTGTGCATTTTTAAAATTAAAATTTGAATTTAGCTTGTAAAGGGGCAAAGTAATGGTTGTTGCCCCCTTACTTTGTGGTTTACCCTAAGTTTTGTGGACAGACTCCTGTTAGAGGCTTTTGTATAAATAGAGATCATTTCTATCTCATTTGATCATAGCTCTCCCTTTGTGAGTGTTGTCGCCCTTATGCACACTTGCAGACGTGAGCTAAGTCCCGCTCACTTAGTGTGCCCTCGGAGACACAATGTCTAAGTTCTTGCCCACACTGTCACCTTGACAAGAACTTCTTCCGTCTAGGCTTACTCCTAGGGAA
>ML787527.1:269573-280748 GCA_009831015.1 Picea engelmannii | reverse complement strand
TACTCCATGTCTGGGATCATGTGGGCCTCGAGACATGATCTCCTAGTTATCCCTAGATATCGGGGATAACAGGTCCATGATCTTAATGGTAAGATCTACCCTCTCCCACCAACCATCAAATAACATTGTATCCTTGACTTTTTTTGAAATAGTTTGATTTGTCTTTCTCCAAAAAGATCAAAACTTTGAAATAACCATGGTCCCAAGAGTGGTCTTGACTTCCTTGAACCTATTAAGCGTGATGAATGAGGAGGAAATTGAGTATTTGCAATCTTCAACAATGATAAATGCATGCACTCTTTATAGATTGTGAGGGAATTAGTATGGTTTTGTACAAACTTGTGCATCATCAATAAGACTTCCCATCCATGTCATATCCGAAGCAATATATTTAAGTGCTAAATTCAAAGAATGAACAATGCAAGGTGTCCAAAATATCTGTGGATATTTAGCTTCTACATTCATGCAAATAGGTGCATTATCTGTAATAATTTGCACCTGAAAATCAACACCTACATCTTGAATAACTTTAATGAACATCTCACTCATATATTGTGCATCCTTATATTTTCCAAGAGCATCCACTACTTTCAAGAACACTAATCCATTCAAGGAAGCCACCATGAAATTGATGAGTGGATGGCGTGCTGCATCAGTCCATCCATCAAAAACAACGCTGACACTGGATGAGGGCTATGATGATTTAATAGGGTCTAGTATTTTATCCACCTCCTTCTTTGCCTTAACCGACAATGTGGTTCTAAGCTTCTTTGAACTAGGAGGCACATACCCAATTGGAGTTCATTCAACTAGATCTTGACACATCTCAATAAACAAAGGAGACTGTGCAACATTAAATGAAATGAAGTTGAGATGGAAAAAGAACCCAATGGTAAGATCAACCTCATCTAGCCTCTTTTGTTGAAATTTCTTGTCCATTGGACCACCACTTGGAGCTGCCTCTTCCTTGCTGGCTGAATTGTAGTCCCACTCCCAAATCCGCTAGATGGCTTCCTCAAGAATGGAAGAGGATCCTCATTCTTGTCTTTCCTACTTGTCGTTTCCACCTTCCCCAAGCCAACATTATACTTTCATTCCATTTCTTTTCATTTGGATGCACTCACTACTTTACATGCTCCAAGTCCATTGTCAAGGGCCAACAAATGGCCCTTAACTCGGTAGTAGGTGCTCTTATACCGAATGTGGCAGAAATTACATGTCCAAAGAACATTCCCTCCCCCACTTAACCTGGTCTCAAGCCCTTGCTTTCTTGTTACATACTTCCAGAGTGGATATTTCTTCTTTTGAGCCTCTTGTCTCGCTACAACAGTGCTTTTTCAGCATTGGAAGCTGCACTTCTAGCTCCACTTGTAGCAGATGGAACATTGATAGCGTCCCCCACTTAACTTGGTCTCAAGCCCTTGCTTTCTTGTTACATACTTCCAGAGTGGATATTTCTTCTTTTGAGCCTGTTGTCTCGACCACAGTGTTTTTTCAGCATTGGAATCTGCACTTCTAGCTCCACTTGTAGCAGATGGAACATTGACAGCGAGAGATGAAGTTGAAGGAGTGGGGATGGGGGAAACAACAATAGTGGCATTCCTCCCTTTCCTTTGACCTTTACTAGATGCCCTTGCTGATTGAGCCATGATTTTTGTGGAATGAGCAAAGAAACCACTGCTGTTGGAAAAACCAAGAAATCTGGTTTGCAACCCACTTAGAAATCACTTGGAATCCCTTCGAATCTGAAATTTACCCTTTAGCTAAACACCAATAGACCTCAAAGCTCCAACCCGTAGAAGAAAATGAGCAAACCAAAGAGGAAAATTGCCACCCGCGGGTCTCTGTTTTGTGCCGCACGTCGTGACACGAGGTGCCCTAGTATGTCCGTCTTTGACACATGGGATATGGACAGGGAGGCCCTGGGGGCTGTGTCCTGTTACTTGGATTAAAATTGGTGGTTACTTAGATTAAAAACACTGCTGTTGGAAAAACCAAGAAATCTGGTTTGCAAATCCACTTAGAAATCACTCGGAATCCCTTCGAATCTGAAATTTACCCTTTAGCTAAACACCAATAGACCTCAAAGCTCCAACCTGTAGAAGAAAATGAGCAAACTAAAGAGGCAAATTGCCTTGTAGACACCCGTGGGTCTCTGTTTTGCGCCGCACGTCGTGACACGAGGTGCCCTAGCGTGTCCATCTTTGACACATGGGGTATGGACAGGGAGGCCCTGGGGGCTGTGTCCTGTTACTTAGATTAAAATTGATAGTTACTTAGATTATGTAGGCTCTTCACACTTATTATGTCTCTTTTTGGCTTCCTTCACCCTCCCATTTTGCACGCTTGGAGAAAATTGTGAAGGGACTACTTGTTGTCTAAGCTTGGAGGTGTTATAGAGTACTCCCCTAGTCCAGTGGGAAATTTGTGTTCTCCCTAAGGACCAAGGAGGATTAGGGTTGATTGACATCAAATTGCGAGGATCAGGGCTTTCAACCAAATGGATTGCGCTTTGCTTGTTTGGAGATCAGATCTAGTTAGTGTATGCATAGATTAAGATGACTTTTTGATATCATTGTAGCGCCACAAGATTTTAAAATTGATCAATTTTCTTGTAGTGTGGAAAATTTGGGAGGTTTGGAGGAGAGTATCTCCAACTTTAGATTGCCAGTGGTTGGGATATAGGAGAGGATTTGATTGAGCTTGTCACTCTATTTAACATCTGGTACAATTGTCCTTTAATATATAATACAACTGTTCCTTAATGAGTAATATGGCTGCTATTTATTAGTTTTAATGCCATATATGTTTTAAATTTATATATTGGAATCTTATGCAGGGCCATAACACCCACCACGAGTGATCATCTTAGATCCTAAGGTCTTGCATGGCTATGTTGATCACGTCGTTTTCTTGTTTCAATTCAAGATATCTTCATATGCAATAAGTTGTAGTTTTTACTCTGTAGATTTTGCTCTAAATTGGATATGTTTTTCAAGGTGAATTGTAGACCAAGGGGCGCATTGCTTGAATGAAACATGGCACATTTCTAATTGATTGTAGGACAAGCAAGGTTCATTCTGTTTTGTATGAAGCATGCGTGATTTCTTTTAGACCTGTTAGATCTTTGCAGATATGAAGGTTGATTAACATTTTAACGCATTTTACGTTTCCCGCAGTTGTGGATTTCATCCAGAAAAGCTGAAGGCACAAACTGCGACGTTGATTGAGAAATAAACAACAGTTAATGAAACAGCCACATTTGAAGGGCATCAAATGGAAAAACTTTGTGAGTACATTGATTATTTAATAGTCTGATTAAAGTTTTAGGTAGTTTCACTATATTGTTTTGTGTTATATATCTTAATCACTATGAAAAGCAGATTCTAATCGTTCGTTATATTTGGAAAATTTTTGTGAACCATTGAATCAAGATTATCGTATATGGAAGAATTTGTATAGATATCAATTTTCTCACACATTTTGAAAATTCTGATTCTTTTCATCGTGTCAGTGTTGGAGGCATTTGATTGTGGGGCATGGTGGGATGTCGAGGAGCTCAGAATAGAAGGGGGAGCACTTATTTCTCATTTTCAAGATCTTGGACAAGAATATGATAAGGAGATCTCCATAGATCATCTCAGACTTAGATCAAGGAATGCAAATGAGATTGACTGCATAAACTTCTTGAAGCCCAATATAGATGTATGCGTCTTCGCCGTCCACCCGAGAGCCAGAACCCGTAATTCAGGATTCAGTCGATTCTCTGTAAGTTTGTCCTCATCTGGTTTTGAATGTAGATTATATTCGGGTTACCAAAATTATTATAATGGTGTTTGTTTTTTTATTTTTTATTATTTAAATTATATATTTAATGTATAAATGGATTTATTACTTTTAAAAATTCTCATGACACAAATTATATAGACACAATTATATAAATATGATCACTTAAAATTTGGAATTCCAATAATTTTTGACAAAATATCAGTAAAAATTGATAAGAAAATAGACCCTTAAAAACTAAAAAAAAATATAACATTAAGAGTACCCATGACTTATAAATTTATAATATCTTATAATGATTTTCTTGTAGCCGCATGCTTTATTGTGTGATTGAAATGCCGACTTTGTTTTGTGGAACGCTGGTTGACATGAGTTCTATGGCTGATCTGGATCGAGTTCTGTTGGTATTTGATGATATATGATAAGGCAGCGTTTGCCAAATTTTAACAATGGAATTGGCTCACGAGTTGTAGGTTTGAGCCACCAGGCAGAGGATTGAAATTCACCTAATAATAGCATTACACTTAAGCTGAAATCAAACCAGATTAAGTACTGGCAATGGTGCCCTATTTAAAAAACAGGGCTTATAGTTTTCTTTTAATTGAATATAGGTCCCCATCATAGAGTGATAAAAGAGGTAGTTAAAGCACTCTTCTGGAAATCGCTAAAACTAGAAACCAAGGTGGGTATTAAAATAAAATTCCAAACCCAAAAAACAACTACTTGCGCATTACCCCGTGGTCACAAAATGATACGCCATACAAAATAGTCAAGTCTGTCCTAAATGGCCAATCCAAACGATGAGAAAAATCGCAAATATTTCGGTACATGCAGGTGTTGGTAACTATGCTTGGGGCGTCTACCTTTTAGCCTCCCAACCATTCAAGCTATTGCTAGTCGACAATCACAAATATTTTGGTACATGCAGGTGTTGCTGCTTCTAGAGCAGGGGTGTATTCCATAAATTACTGTATACGGATTTTTAGTAAAAGTATGCGGATTTTTAGTAGAAGTATGGTACATCATTTTAGTAAGAGTCATAGATTTGAAATAGGTTGTTGACAGTGTATGTGATGTGTGGTATTAAAATATGAAATTTAAAATGGACAAAATTAGAAATGCAGTAGACGATGGAATGTGTGCAGGAATTAAATTGTGAGATGGGTGTCTATTGATCTGAAGGATAGGTGGGTGTGCTAACTTTAGTGTTTGGTTCATTTGTCTGTGTAATAAGCTGCAAATTTTTGCTTGGCTTGTTATATATTAGGGGATCCCTTTAAAGCCAGATTCAGATTGGCAAAGAGTGGGCCTTTAAAGCTAGATTGGTAAAGAGTGAGCTTTTTGATGCAATTTGCCTTGTTTGTCACTGCTTTGAGATGTTGAAGCATATATTTTTTGGGCTTGCCAGTTAGCTAGGAGTTGTGGGGCATTCATTCAAGACTATTTCTTGATTCTCTTTTAGGGTTAGATTCATCGGAAGTCGTCTTGTTTGGTGACTACAACCATATAGTTCACTCCTCCTTCATTGGGATTTGGTAGTGCTTGAGAGTCTTTTTTGTTCACCCTCTAGAAGCTATGGTGTAAGGTTGTATTTGACACTAAGGTTAGCTCTTTGTTTGCATTTTGTGTTAGGTGAAGTGATGAGGTATGTCAACAACTTTTGGCTAAAGGTGCTTTGTTGATTAAAGATGCTCAAGCTCTAGATTTTAAAGCCAATTCAAACTTTGCTTTGTTGATTAAAGATGCTTAAGCTCTAGATTTTAAAGCCAATTCAAACTTTATTTCAACTTTAGTAGCTCTTTGAAGAAGATATAAAATCCATTGTATATGCCCCTCCACATTTACTACTTTGATGTTTGTAAATATTTTCTCTAAATATAAAGTGTATTTTCCCAAAAAAAAGAAAAAGAAAAAGAAGACGAATGGAGAGAGAGGGTAGGAAGAATGCCACGATATCATTGATGTTGAAGAGGGTAGTATTGTTGATGATAAAGATATTTACTATGGTTGAGTAACTGATTAAGGGTGGCCTATTAGGAAGCTCCCTAGTTAAGGGGAATTTTAGAAAAGTTGCTAGGAGAAATTAGTAAAATTCTACGTTTGCAAGGAGAGGTGAAGGTGATGGCAACTTGATAGAGCATTAGTGGTTTTTTCCCTAATCAATTGGAGATTTTGTTCTAAAGATATATTTGGGCTGATTTCCTAGAGAATTGATTAACATTGTAAATGCCTACACAAATATCTTCATGAGAGCATAGACATATGTGGTCTTCATGTATTTCTTAAAATGTTCAGTCATATTTTCATCTTTGCAGTGGATGTTATTTGAGTTAGGTTTTGTAATTTTTTTTTTTTTTTGGGCTAATCTGCCTCACTATGAGGAGTGTATATATGCCATTGAATTCACCAAAAACTTGTATCTGGCTTTATTTAACCCACTTGAAGGTTTTGAATCCAAGTTTACACATTAATAAAAGCTCAACCACTTTGCTGCTTTCCACTAGACAAGTAGAGAATTAAGTAAAAATACTATTTCAATGTTAAGAAGGGGTGTTGGACTTATAACCCTTAATAAAAATAATAAAAGTCAAAATTATATATTAGTGACTAAATGTTATGTTAATGTTAATAGCTAGCTAATTAGATTTAGTTATAATAATGTCTAATTACTTATCACATATTTAAAAAGAGTAATCATTGTAAACATTACTCAATGATTATAAAAGTGTTCAATGATATTGAAAAGGTTATTTAAATTCTCTTATTTTCTAATCTCAAAGTTAAGGACAGAATGTTAATGTTAATAGTTAATGAGTTAGGTTTAGTGAAAGTGTTTAATGAGTAATTTAGTTATCACACATAACAAAAAAAAAGAGCATGCATTGTAAGTATTACTGGCCGAGAAGAAAAGTATTATCTGTTTTTTTTTTTTTCTTATTTTCAAGTACTATATATGTTTTATTAAAAATTTTCATTTTATGTTTTTTTTTTTTTAAATTAAAATGAAAAATGATGGTCATGCTGAGATGGTAGAGACATAAATTAATGTGTTAGGACGATGTGTTACATACCTATGATTAATTAAAATGAATGTCATGGGACTCTGCCCATGTATATTTAAACAATGTGGAAATTTTAACTTTCGGATGTTAAGAACGCTTCATCATCTTACTCGAGGTTCCGGATAAATGAGGTAATTTTAACTTTCTAATGTTAAGCATGTTTCATCATCTTACTCGAGGTTCCGGATATACGAGGAAATTTTAACTTTCCAATGTTAAGCATGCTTCATCATTTTACTCGAGGTTCCGGATATAAAGAATGCATTAGTCGCTTGCTCACAATTATGCTCTTGATATATATTTGTATCCAGTTGTGGTTGAAGGGTGATGGGGGTCTGATCCATCACAGTTACCTTTTTTTATAATGCTCCATGTGCACTAATATTTAGGTTGGTTCCATCATATATTTCGGGCAGTTGCTTTAGTCTGGATGATGTTATGGAGAATAGGTCAACTGTCTTATAATGTGTACTAGGATTCTTATATTTATACTCATCGATGTGAACTAATTTTTAGGTTAGTTTAGTAATACAGGTAAAGTACTTGTGATAGGCATGTATTTTAGAAGCCACATTCTAAATATTATATGTTTTTTGGTTTTTTAAACAATTATCATCTGAATCTGACAACGGAATTGTTGGTAAAATTGCAATTTTACATTGCTTAAATTTTGTTTTTGAATTCAAAATCTATTCAGAGTCCTTTAAAACCCCAAAACCTTGGGAATATGTAATTTCAACAACTGGAATTTGCAATTCCAACTATCATTCTAAATTTCTGGCTGGTTTTTAAGCAAAACTCGTCCTAAAAAAATAACTGAAAAGAGTAAAAATGTAGAACATTTAAACTACATCAATCTGAAAGCTATGAAGAATAGGTTAGCTGTCTGATCAGGTAGGCTGCATTGATTGAGTGTTACATATTCCATAAGTGAGTGGGCTGTACACTAATAATTTAGCTTTCATTCTTCTTACTTGAAAACATATTTTATCTTCTTTCTCTAGTCATATTTTGTAAGATGCATTTTGTTATCTTTGTTTCTACATTGATTTTCTTATGGAGCTCAATAATATGCTGTTAAGTACTTGATATTTTGGAATGAATGTGGAGTTAATTATGGTTTAAGTGGTTAATTCAATTAGTTGTCATTAATGTTATTGGTAATTTACTTAAAGTGTCAGTAGGTATCTGGTTTGAATCCTCTTGGGTTAAATATACTAGCTTATGCAGTCAGGTTTATTAGGAATGCTATCCACCAATGTGGGGAAGTATCACTTGAATTTCCTCACAAGGTTTTCTTTGGAAAAAAAATTAGAGTGTGCATATAAAAAACTGTATAAAGAAATTCCCTCAATAAAATTCAATATATCAAAATATTCAATGAAGCAGCCATCACAAAAACAACATACATGACCTAGAACTAATCAGAAACAACACATATGATACATGATTTGGACGCTGTAAAATAAAAATATAAGAGACATGAATGGTGACTCCAAAAACAAGTTAAATAACGTAAGGGACAATATATAATTAACCTTCATGAAGTTTACAACTTAAAAGGTAATTCTGGTTTAGGGCTCAAAACTATGCATATCTAGAGTTTAAAATCCACCAATACTCATCTATAGTAGGTTGGTTGTAAGTTTTAAACCTATGCAAGTGAAGCAATGCATATTTATTTTTAAGCAAAACAGAAAGAACAAGAATGACACACACATAGTACGTAGAGAATTATCTTGGAAATTGTAAGATCCCCTTCTACTTGACCAATGAATTAAAGGACTTAGTAGCCAAGTTGTTCCCCTAGGATATAGTCTCACCCAAAAGGGAACTAAGTGGCCAAAATATGTCATTGGGATATTAAAGTGACATTGGCTAAATGAGGAAATAAAAAGTTGATTGGCTAATATGAGAAAAGTGAAGGAAAAGACTTTAGGAAGACAATTAATAATTTATGTGAGAATTAGAATGCTGGAGTATAAAAAGAAGATGAGGGCGCCTCACTCCTCATTCTTGAGCATTTTTCCAATTGCAAATTGAGCTCTAGTAACTTAAGTGTTTTGAGGGTTTTGACTAGACAAACCCTAGAGATCAACACGAAGGTGAAAGATCCCTCCTTTCCTGATCCAAGCTTGGCCAAGGTGGTGAAATATTCCACCCTCACCATTCTATCCAGTTCAGATCTATTTCAGCAGTGATTTGTGAAGCAGGGCACAATAGTGAAGGGTTTTCTGTAGAGTGAGGTGCATTGTTTGAAGGAAGGAAGTTCGATTTGGCTCCAGGGTGTTGGATCTGGAGGAGATATTGATTTGGGACTACTTTCCATCCCTAGAGAAACTTTTCTTGCCACTCTTGGGGGTTTCTAGCACCCATGTTTATTTATTATCAGAGCTGGGAGAATTTCTTGAAGGAGGGCGCACTGGGGGTTTGGGATCTAGTGATTTGTAGTCAGTTTTGTCATCTACCGCCAAGGGAACTTCTTATATGAGTTAGCCATAATCGTATCTACAGGTTTGCAACCATTTCTTGGAGTTTGGAGGCTAGATCTCGTGAGGCCGAATTTCTAAGCAGATTTCCAGCTAGTGAGGGGTGCAACTCAGCCATAAGACTCATGCAGTGAACAGAAGGGAATGAGATTGATCTATTAAATCTTTGCATGTAGCTATTGAAGGTTCAAGAGAGTTCATAGCTATCTCTTTATCGTATCTTGGAGGCACCTACAACCACATCTCCCATCTTCTTATGTATTTCCAGATCTGCTCTTCTATTGTATTGAGGTCTCAGCTATTTAATAAATATATTTAGATCTGAGTTGTTGTGGCTATTCTCTTGAGTTATTCCTATGTGTATCTTGTTGTGATCAATCATTTCTTTCTTGTAAACCATTTACTTGCTGCAAAAACAACAAAACTAAACCCTAGCACAACTCAAGAAGACAAAAACCTGCACCATACTGTTTGACAAAATATCACAACCAGAAACACAAAATTTCAAGGGTCTCCACTTGGGGATCTTACAGAAATCCTTAACTTAGAAAACTAGCCTAACTTAGAACCACACCTCTATCTTCTTCATTGTATTAACTTGGTCATTCATAGTACTTTATTTAGGTATTCCATGGCATCCAAAACTTTAATCCGTTAACCCTCATTAAATAACAACACTAGTCCCTTAACTGGGATTAGATTACAATGGGCTGGAAAACCACAAAAAGAGGGAAACAATGGATGCCCAATTTTTTTGGGGGGCATTGCTTCGAACTTCAACGACTTGTGGCTATTGCCCCTTGCTGAAAAATGGTGCCCTCAATAGGGGGAGATAATGGAAGCCCGCCCCGCTCCGTGGCCCCCCACTAGTGCAGTTATTGGATTTACACTTGGCATAATGCACATGCAAAGAATATAACACATCTCCAACACTGTGTTATATTTTTCGCATGTGGAAAAAAGAAAGGGAGAAAAAGGGTGAAACGACTGTCATGATGTCAATGAAAGATAATGACTACGATAGATGGATAGACTAAAATGCAGCTTATTACATGGGTCTTTATTCAAGGGGATCTTTAGAAGGGGTTTCTCAATATGAATAGTTGTCAGGGGAATTTGGTATAATTCAACATTTGAGGTGAGGGTACATGAGGGTTGAAGGAAACTTAATGGAGTATAATGGTTTGTTTCAAATCAGTTGGAAGACATAAGCAAGAGAGAGGTTTTGTTCCAAAGACATGATACATATCTATGTGGATTTCCTACAGCACTGATGAGCATTGTGGATGGTTACCTAGATGTCTCTATGGATGGAGGCATACTCATATTTAGCCTTAATATTTCATAAGATTTTGGGATATCTCCTTAGTTATCCCCACATTCCATATCTGTGATAATCCTACTTTTAGAGACACCCCCCTTGAGTTGGAGAAGAGCCAACCAAAAGAAAGAGGAAGAGTTGTTGGGGTGATAGTGGGTTGACTTCCTAAGTTGTACAAAACTCACACCTTGGCACTTGGGACTTTACACTTTTGTGGGTGCTAAATTTTGTTGTAACAACTTGGAAGTATTAAAATAAAAATATTAGATATGTGAAAGTTGATTCAATAAACAATGCAAAAACCATGTTGAGCATATGACAAAGTCACCCTCCATTAAGAGTACAATTTAAAGGTAATTGTGTTTTAGAGTTTAAATATGCCAATACTCAACTACAAAAGACTAAGCATCTCTCTTCTTTTACCTCAATAATGTTAATGTTTAAGCCATTATTATAGTTCTTTGCATTTCAATAGATAACAATAGCATAACACAAGATCACTGAGAAATACACAATC
>ML787527.1:237024-263322 GCA_009831015.1 Picea engelmannii | reverse complement strand
TCACTAGACTGAATTGTCTACTTCATTTTGTCCATTTGTTGATAAATGGTTTGAGATAGTTTACCTGGAGATGAATAAATTGTCAAATAGGATTATTAATACTTTTTATAGCCTTTGGGGCTGCTCAAGTGCATTAGCAATGAACCTTACCCTTCTTGGGAGTTGAAGGGCTAAAGTGTGATGCGGTTGACACTTTGAGTTTGATGAATAATGTCCTTGAAGGATTAGAAGGAATGCTTCCAAGTATTCAAAATTATGAAAAGTTCAATTTCGTTTAATGAGACAGAATGTATGTAGGTGAAGAATGTAGTAAGGATGAAATG
Organism: Picea engelmannii; assembly: GCA_009831015.1. Taxonomy (NCBI): domain Eukaryota; kingdom Viridiplantae; phylum Streptophyta; class Pinopsida; order Pinales; family Pinaceae; genus Picea; species Picea engelmannii. The sequence continues at coordinate 262,999 of ML787527.1, read as the reverse complement.
GCTGGTTTGTTGTTAAGTTTGTTAACATAGAATTAAGGGAGGTGGAACAAAGAGGGAGAAGAAAATGTAAGGAATATCATGATATCAATGATTTTGAATTGGGCCATAATGTTGACCATAATGATTGCCTTTTATAGATGTATTAAAAGGGACCTATTAGGTGGGTCTTTATTCAGGGGAAACTTTAGAAGGATTTCCCAATATGAAAGGTTGTCCAATGGAATTTAGTAGATTTATACCTTCAACGTGAGGAGTGTGATGGTAGCTTGATGGAGAACCAATGTTTTTTCTAGATTCGCCGGAGGAGAAATGCAGTGGATAGATTTTGTTTTTGAAGACATGACTTATACACAGGGGATTTGCTAGAGAACTGGTATTGTGGTTGGTTACCTAGATGTCTCTATGGATGTAGGCATACCCATATGCAATCTTCATATATTTAATGAAACATTGAAGTCATTTTTTCTTATTAGTGGTTTAGGTTATTGGAGTTCTTCTTTGTAATAGTTGAGTTTTTCAATAGGGTGGGGGTGTAAATAATCTAAAAACGTTATTTTCGTGTTAAGAGAGTTTGGAGGGAGTGTTGGAGTTATAACTTGTAATACCTTTAATAAGGTAAGAACTAGATATTAGTGCCCTAAAGTTGATATTGTTAGCTAGTTAATTAGGTTGAGTTAGGTAGTGCCTAAGCACTACACATACAAATAAAAGAGTGAACAACGTAACACTAATCAACAATAATAAAAGTGTTTTTTTTTATAAATTACTACTTATATTCTATATAAAACAAATATGTACAAATAAAAAAGTGCCCCCTATTAACCCCTAGATTTTCACCCTTGAAAATCTTGAGGGTTAAGAGCCAACATGCACTATTTTGGTTGGAATTATGAAATTCTCCCAGAGTTTAGCACTTGTGTTGAGTAAGAGGTTGGTTCCCATCAGAGACAAGTATGTGATCGCTAAATGGTTATTTTGTTCAGAGGTAGAGTTAGCTTGGTTTCCCATGCATTTGAGAGAGATGTCTACGTACAACAGGTATTGCTACTTTTTAGGAGACACGATTGGAGTGGATCTCTTGACAAGTTGGAGTAGTTCTGAGCATACAGGGAGAGTCCTTGCATTATTCTAGGCTCGATAGGACTTTTCTGGGCGACATGAAAGAACTTTCTATTTTAAGCAGTTTGAGCTCCAAACTCCAAATTCAGGTTCTGAGTACATATTATGGATCCTTGAGACATTCCAAGTCTTCCGGACCTCTTCCAGGATGAATTTTCACATATTTCTATTTTTACCAGGTTGTGCACTAGGGCTCTCTTGTTGATTCTGATTGCGGATTTATACTCTGTGCGGAAATCTATTCCAATGAGTAATATCATGGATGCGCGGGGACTTTATATTTTTAGCAGTGTTTATTTTTAGTCGTGGACGCATGGTGCTGGTCTCCTAGTCATCCCAAACATTTTTGGAGAGTTTGGGTTAGTTTCGACAAGTTTTAAATTATCGGGACCGGATGGCTATTTTTGGAAATTCATATTTTTAGCAGTCATCGTCATCTCCAACAGTGACAAGTGGCAAGCTCAGATTTTGACATGTGGCAAAGTTTCAGTGTGATGTGGTATATACATGGCATCATTGGACCAAGGGCGCATTTTCCAAGGATTATGCATTAAATGAGAATTAATTAAGCTAAAGAGGTGGCACTTCCATGGAGAAAGTTTAGCTAGTCAAGGATAACTTTTCTCACTAAATTTTCCTCACCTGCTAGAAAACCACTTTTTGTACATTAAAAGTCCCTAAAACCATTTTACCCATGCCTCTTAACCCACTTCCCTCTAATTCTATCCTATCCTAATCCTAAACCCACTTCCCGTTAACTATATCCTAATTCTAAATCCACTTATCCATATCACTTTATTCAGATAATGTATTCACCTTTTCATTAACTAATTAATTAATTAAAGTATCCTCTGTCTTATCCTAACCCTCTTCCCTCTATATGTACACATTAACCGCACTCACCCATGTATAGATGCTTATCTGGGCCACATGGGTGTCCCATGGAGCAGGGCGCACCATGATTTTAGCTTCGCCAATCCTCGTTTATACCAGTTCCATTTTTTGTCATAGAGTTAGCGTCAGTTTTGTAGTGGTATGTTTTGTTTCTAAAGATGAAGTCTTAATTAATAAAGTTTATAAAGTAGTAACTAGATTTGGACTGGGCACCTCCTTGTTTTGGGCTGGGTAGATTTTTGTTTTTGTTTTCATAAACATTCTATGTGGAGCTGCGGTTTCAGTTTTGGAAATATTTCCTGGTTTTTGTTTCATTTCCATTGTAAAAGGAAGCTATTGAATCAAATGCAAGGATTGATGGTGTTTGTTCCAACTTCTATTGTGTATATAATTTGAGCATTTACAGAGATCTGATTTCTCTTGTTGATTCTCTCTCTTCATAGTGGATCAATTGGTATCAGAGCCTAGGCGATGCCCTTGGATCTTTGGAAGACACCATCTATTTTCGAAAATATTTTTTTCGAGATTCCACACCATAGTTCTTGAGCTAGGCATTCTCTTGCAGCAAGGGTGCCCTCAACAGTCTTTAGATCTTTGTCAAGCGCCCTCCTTAGGGTCATTTTCAGTTCAAGCTTCATACTAGGTGGATGAAGATTATGCCTCCGCATCCAGAGCTAGAGACGAAATCCTCAACAAACAACATGTCCTCGTAACTCAAGATTTGGCGAATGTGCTCCATGAGCTTATTCACATGCAACAACGACAAGGTCTTGCACCAATGCAGTTGGATAATTGTATCCAATTGCCAAAGTATTCAAGCCAGATGAATGAAGAAGTTGTGGATTCCTGGATCCGCAGTCTCTCCACGTATTTCCGCACTCACTCGGATCTAGATGAAGAGCGAAAGTTGTAGATTGCGAGTCTTCAACTTGCAGGTTTGGCACAAACATGGTGGGACACGCAATTAGAGAGCCAATCTTTCTTCATAGAGCTTGGCGAAAACATCGATCCACCACCACAAATGATCACAACCTGGGCGAAATTTTGTTAAGGCCTCCGAGATCGGTTCTATCCATTGGGTTTCTGTCAAGCTTTGCTCGCTCGTTGGCTACACCTCAGATAGTTTCCTAATCAAGCGGTTCAAGCCTACATAGATTTCTTTTGCAAGATCCGCTTCCATCTGCACATATCTGAGCTTGAGGAGGTATTGGTTATTAATTTTAATTTTGGTCTTTTATTTTCGCTAAGATGTGAAGTGGATTTGTTTGACAGTGCATCCTTGGATAAGGCATTCCTCAGAGCCTTGGTGGTCAAGCGAAAGGTGAATCCACATCCTCGATCTAGGAATCCATTCCCCCATCTTACTCCCAATAACCTCAACGCATCCTCAACTTCTCACCCTCCCCTTGCGACCCAAGGATCACCCACCAACCCCTCTGCTAATTCACCTCAATCCTGTAGTTCCAATCTTTGGTGCAATTTTCATAAGACTAGTTCACACTCCACTGTAGATTGTCACGCCATAAAGAATCGAAATACCCAAAAGACATTGTTAACAAAGATGGAACCTGAAGTTGGAGACGAATCCGTTGACGTGGTCTCCCTTGAGAATCCTACCGAACCATACCCTTCACTGGTGCTAATGACCACGAATAATCCAACCTCTTCGTTAAAAACTGTTACCACGAAGATCAAGGTTAAAAACCGTTACCCCCTCCCGAGGATTGAGGACCTCATAAATCACATGCACGACGTCATTTACTTCACAAAGATGGATCTGGCCGTGGGCTATCACAAACTGAGAATGCACTTGGCGGACACTTGGAAGACCGCATTCAAGATCAAGTTTGGTCTGTTTGAATGGCTTATCATGCCCTTCGGGCTCACCAACACCCCAGCCACATTCATGAGGCTCATTAATGATGTGTTTTGTCCATTGTTGGGCAAGATCGTGGTGATCTACTCGGACGACATTTTGATGTTCAGTAGATTGTGGGAAGAACACATGCAACATGTGCGCCAAGTCCTTGAGTTACTCCGAACTCACAAGCTCCAGGTCAAAGAGAAGAAATCATTTTTTGGACAGAAGTCCGTGCAATATTTAGGCTTCATTGTGGATACGAAAGGCATCGAGCCTGATCCAGTAAAAGTTCAAGCGTTGGCACAATGGCCAATGCCTACCTCAGCGCTGCAATTGAAGAGTTTCATGGGCGGTATCAATTTTTACCACAAATTTGTAGCACATTTCTCACAATTGGAAAATCCTTTGCATCAACTGGCCAACCAACCACAATTTAATTGGAATGCAGAAGTAGAGAAGCACTTTTCACAACTCAAGCAAGCATTGTGCTCTGCTCCAGTTCTCATATTGCTCGATTTGCAACAACCATTTGAGATCGAGACGGATGCGTCTCAATTCGCGATTGGCACAGTTCCAAAACAGGGAGGACACCTTGTGGCATCTCACTCAGAGGCTCTCGTAGAAGCTAAGATTAATTATAGTACATACGACAAAGAATTCTATAGTTTGGTTCAAGCGCTCAAGCAATGATGACACTATGTCCTTGGCAAGGAGACTATTCTACTTACAGACCATCATACGTTGATCTTTGTCAACTCCCAAAGCAAGATACAGGACCAAAGGCACTTGAAGTGGGAAACATACATCCAACACTTCCATCTCTTGATCAAATATAAGAAGGGGACTACAAATAAAATGGCAGATCTGTTGAGCCGCCTGCCAGTACAAGTACTTCACAACTTGGAGGTGAGGTGTGCTTCATATGTTGCATGGAAAGCCAAGTATGAATCATATCTGGACTTTGGCGAAATTTGGGCAACACTTCAAAATCCCATGGTAATCAACCGTTCTCCTTTTCTTGATTACGCTATTAGAAATGGATGGTTATATAAGTTTAATGGCACCACAAAGACCATCCTCAATCTCAACTGCCGTTTCTTTTGGCTAGGCTTATCTAGGCAAGTAGAAAGATTCCTACCCTCTTGTGCTCTTTGCTCTCAAATTAAACCATCTAATAGGAAACATGGTCTGTACCAGCCCCTCCTGATCCCTGCTCGTCCTTGGGAATCCATATCGATGGATTATATCAGCGGTCTCCCCACCACTCTTCGCAAGCATGATGTGATCTGGGTTATTGTTTGTCGTTTCTCAAAGATGGCTTTTTATGTCTCGTCACAAAATTATGTCCAAACTGTTGAGCTACTCTTTAATAATGTCTGGCCACACATTGGCTTACCTCAAAGCATTATATCTTGTTGAAATAATGTAACCGCAAAGTGTATTCTAATTATAATTGATGTATTATTCATTAGATCAATCCCCTTTTGCAGATTGATCATGTCATCTATTGTAAAAGACCAAATCCCCTTTTGCGGATTGGTCAAAACATAATTGTAATAGGCAGAATAAGAAGTCGGCCCCAGAATATATTAAAGGGCCCCAGAATATATATTAAAGGTGGTTAGAAGTTAGAACCACCCAGAAGAAGAAGTCGGCCCTGCCAGTGAAAAGACACCTCCACACGTGCCAGAGTTGTATAAATAAGGAGGCTAGCGCTTCACTTAGATACATACACACTTGTTCATTGAGGAGCAAGTTTCAGAGCTGCAGAGAGAGAGAGAGAGAGAGAGGCACATTCTTGGGAGAGGACTTTCCTACTGGCCTACTCTTGGGAACGAGACATGACAGTCCTCCCTTCCCGAGATTGCTTGTCCTCAAGCAACATCAATCCTGGGTGCTGCAAAATATGCTCTCCCTCCCATGTGGCATCCTCCACTGGAAGACCCCTCCATCTAACTAAGCACTCCCTGATGACCCTGCTTCTCAACCTACGCTCTCTTTGCTCTAATACCTCCAACACTAGCTCGAACTGGCCCTCCTCATCCAAGGGTGGCAACTCCTCTGAAATACTAATCTGTTGTCCCACGACCTTTTTAAGGCAAGAGACGTGAAAGACGTTATGAATCTTGCTACCCTTCGGTAGCTCTAGCTCGTATGCCACCTTACCTATCCTCTTGATGACTTTGTATGGCCCATAAAACCTCGGCTTCAACTTCTCTCCTCCACTCCTCTTCAAGGAGGACTGTTTGTATGGCTGTAATCGCAGAAAAACCAAATCCCCTACCTCAAAACTGCGCTCGAATCTGTGCTGGTCTGCATGTATCTTCTGTTGGTTCTGAGCCGTCTGCAAGTTCTCCCTCACTGACCGTAGAATCCTCTGACTCTCCTCCACCCAGTCCTTGGCCCCCGGACCCTGCTGTCCCCAAAAACAGTCTCCACAAAGGAGGGTGCATCGTATCTGTACAATGCCCTGAACGACGACATCTTGATGGACATATGGTAAGTTGTGTTGTAACAATACTCCCCCATGTGTAACCATCTCATCCACGTGCACTGCTGCCCCCCCACATAGTTCCTCAGATACCCCTCCACCCATTTGTTGACGATCTCTGTCTGTCCATCTGTCTGTGGGTGGTAGTTGGTACTCATAGCTAGCTCTGTGCATGTCAACTTGAACAATTCCTGCCAAAACGGGCTGATGAAGCACCCATCTCTATCACTGACTATCTACCTAGGTAAACCATGCAATCAGAATACCTCCCTGAAAAACAACTCTGCTACCTGTATGGCCTTGTAGTCTGTGGGTATGGCAAAGAAATGTCCAAATTCGGTCAATCTGTCGACCACCACAAATATACAGTCCTTGCCCTGCACTCGAGGAAGGCCTGTAATGAAATCCATAGAAATGCTCTCCCATTTCTTCTCTGGAATGGGTAGAGGCTGTAGCATCCCTGTGGGGTGTGTCTGCTCGGACTTGTTCTGCTGACAAGTCGTGCACTCCTGGATATGCTTATCATCTTTGAGACCCTTCCATGAGAATCTCTTGCTGATCTGCCTATATGTTTTGAAGTACCCCTGATGCCCTGTTGTAGGCGAATCATGACACCTTCAGAATTTTCCGCTTCAGAGTAGATTCTGGAACCAAATAGATACGGTCCTTGTAGAATATGATGTCATCATGAACCCGATATCTCTCATCGACCACCTGTCCATCCATCACCTCACAAGCAAATTTGTTTTGGAGTACTCCACCAACAAATGAGCTTTCCAATCTGTACAAATGTCCATCATCGAACATCCTGTTGGCCTCTCGGACAAGGCATTTGCTACGATATTCCTTTTTCCCTTGACATACTCAATGTCAAAGTCAAAGGCTTGGATCTTTGAGACCCACTTTTGCTATCTCTCGCTGAGATCTTTTTGGTCTAGGAAATACTTGAGACTGTTATGATTAGTCTTTACTACAAATCTGTTGCCTACCAAATACTGCCTGGATTTGGTTAGAGCATGCATGATTGCTAGCATTTCCTTGTCGTAAATCGGATAGAGTCTATCCGACTCATTGAGCTTCCTTCTCTCAAACATAATGGAGTGGCCCCCCTGCATCAAAACTGCTCCAATCCCCACCCATGATGCGTCGCACTCTAAGACAAACGACTGCGAGAAGTCTAGAAGGGCTAGAACAGGGCATGTGCTCATAACCTCCTTCATTTTGTCGAATGTATGTTGTGACTCCTTTGTCCAATGAAAAACACCCTTCTTGGTCAACTCTGTGAGTGGTGCTCCCAACTATGAAAAACCCTTGACGAACCGCCTGTGGTAATTGCATAACCCAAAGAATCCTCTCAGCTCCGTGAGGTTCTTGGGCATTGGCCAATCCAAAATGGCCTTGATCTTTTCCTGATGAACCTGTACTCCCTAACCACTGATGATATGCCCAAAGTCCAGTAGTTTTCTCATGCCAAATTCACACTTGGATTCCTTGGCATATAATGACTGTGCCTGCATAATATCCAAGACCTCCCCCAAATGTGCTAGATGCTCATCCCATGTTTTGCTGTAGATCAATATATCGTCGAAGAATACTAGGAGGTACTTCCTCAACTGTCCTCTAAAGATGTGATTCATGCAAGACTGGAAAGTGGCTGGTGCGTTGGTCAATCCAAACGACATGACCAAGAACTCAAAGTGTCCGAAATGGCACCGGAACGTTGTCTTCTCAATGTCCTTCTCCTTGATGTTGATCTGATGGTATCCTGAGCGTAGATCAATCTTGGTGAAGAAGACTGCCCCATGTAACTCATCCATCAACTCATCTATGCGTGGAATGGGGTATCGATTCTTGATCGTTTTCTTGTTGAGCGCTCTGTAATCAATGCACATCTGTAACGTGCCATCCTTCTTCAGTACTAGAATGATTGAAGATGCAAAAGGACTCATGCTAGGCCTGATGTGCTCCATAGGGAGCAATTCTTTGAATGCTTTCTCAATCTCATTCTTGAATTTCTTGGGGTGCCTATAAGGTGCTGTAATCACTAGTGTAGCCCCTGCTTCTAACTCAATCATGTGCTCAAAACCCCTGTCGGGCGGTCTCCCTGGTGGTATCGGCCCAAATACTGGCTCATACTGACCCATAAGCTCTCTGATCTGTGGATGGTAATGCTCCCTGTTATCCCCACTTTTAGGGATAACTAGGAGATCATGTCTCGAGGCCCACAGGTCCTAGACATGGAGTACCGAGAGTGGGATCGACTTTAGCATGTCCCTGGAGGGCCCACCTATTCTTCATTTCAACGTGTCTATCATGTTTGCATCAACAACATCCATCACCATCGGATTGGCCTTGTGTCAGAGATGGCTCTTGCTCCATGAGGTAATGAGTCCGGATATCATGGTATGTGTCACTTTGATCATTAAAACCTTTGAATATGTGCATTTGTTTCCTTTTATTTCTAACAAATGCTTGGATCTTACGCTTTACCACTTAACCATGTCTGGGGGGATTGACAAAATGCCCTAGTAAGCATGTGCCCATAGGTTTTGGTGTGCCACTGGGGAGGGCTTCTGAAAAGTCATCGTCCCCTCCCATCATGACACCGCTTTTTCACCTTGCTTCCCGCCCATCTATCCCTTGCACTTGTCTGGGCCATGGGTTGACCTATTTACAAGATTGCACCTTACCTCGTGGGAAGAAAGGGCTAAAGGCCCAGGAGGTAAAAGCAAGTTGGAAAAAGATAAAAGCCTAAGAATAAAACCTCGAGATGCTTCGCCTAGAGATCCTCTAGAAATCAATAAAAGGATTCTCAGCAAGAAACAAGAGGGACCCGTAAAAATAACAAAAACGAGACCTAATCAGAGGATAGGGGGTCTCATCACGAGCCAACCTATTAGGTCCAGGGGTACCTAGCAGTATGACATTATGACCGTTTGGTTACCATGCCAGGGTAGTGACTCTTGGTTGCATTGCCAAGGGAAAGGGGGTCTCATCACGAGCCAACCTTCTCATTTCTGCAAAAGCACTGGTGGGTAACGCTGTCACCACTGGTCACCACGCTAGGGCAGTGTCCCCTGATTAACCTCTTGAAGAAAAACAATAAAGAATAAAAGAATAAAGGCATAGGCTTGTAAATATTTTCATCAAGGACAGGTGCAACTCGCCTTCTACAAAGGCACCCACAGGTAAAACCCTGCATCCTCTGCTCCCACTGAACCCACTTGCTAGGACATCCCTTGACCACCTCACCCACTTACAAGGCTCCGATAAGATCTCTTCCGGAAACTTTCCTTTTCCAGTGGACACTAGCCCAATAGGACGCCCTGTCATTTTCTCCAAACTTGTATGCTCGTGTAATGTCTTTGAGCTTTTCACTGATGTATTAGGGATTTTATGCACATGTTTAATAATATTGATGATGAGATGTGATTGACATTGATATGATCCCTGTGACTTATGAGCCCACGGAGGGCGTAGCTGTTGATGTGCACGATCATACCCAATGGACATGTACCATTTGGACTGGTACACATGGGGAGATGATCAGTTCAGACCTCCATGGGGCTGAAGAGCCCATCAGATGGATGCTGAGACCCCATTAGGGGGCAAAGACAGGACATAGATGGATCAAGGGCTTTGCACCGGAGAAGAGGAGGACGTTCCCCCAAAGGCACCCTGGCAGAGCTTGACCTAGGGGGGTTGTGCCCTGTCCACTRAAGCGTTGGCCTTGTAAGGCCTAGGACGTCACCCTTGATGATCATGACGTCATCCAGACTTGTGGACGTCTTGGGAGGCAGATTTGGCAGTATTGGCACCTGTGGYAGGATGGAGAAGCCCAAGGAGGGCTAACGTTTTGCTCCAGGATGCTTCATCTGCCCTAGAAGGGGCTAACGTCTCCCTCAAAGGGGCATGACGTCTCTCTTTAGCTTGATTAGGGTTTAATTTTGGTCATTTAATGTAAAACAATATGATTTTTAGTATTTTGGCCTTGTCGGCCTTTTTATGACCTAAAAGTGAAATTAGGTCATGGTACAGTATAAATTGAGAGTTTTCACCCTTATTTTTTCATGATGTTTCACTCACTCATTAGTGAGGTCTTAAATTAGCGCTACACTTGGGTTCTTTGGCTAAAATTGTGAGGCACACTTGTTGAAGGAAGGCATTTTGGATCTCTTTTTAGCATTTTGGCATATTTCTTGATGGAAGGTGTTACAACTAGGGTTTGCTATGATGTTTCTTGGTGAAATGTAAGTGAATTTCTGAAAAACTTCTTAATTGAATGGTTGTATTGTTATTTCTTGCATTTATTGTTATAAATTTGCTGAATAAATCCTAGGTGACAAGCACACATCATTGGTCCTTGTCTCAAGTCCCCGTCAAGACGTTTCAGCCATTATTTGAAGAGAGAAAGAGCCTAGCCTTAGCTACACTCTTTCCCCATCTTCTCTTGCAAGCCGTTTTACTTTACTAAGATAAGAAGAAGGACACATCAGGGCCTAGTTCAACTACACCTTGATGAGCTAATTTTCTAGGGTTTGCTGGTAAAGCAACACATTGCCTTGTAAACCCTCTTGTCTTAGTCTTAAGCCATTTTCAGAGCTAGTCGTTTTTTTCCATTTGACCTAAGGAAGGAGGAGAGAGAACTGAGGCCTAGTTCCCCTACACCAAAGTGAGCCTCTCTCCCCTAGGGTTTTTGTCCTTGAGGCCTTGCTGTAGCAACACCTCAAGGCTTAATCCTCCAGTCCTTAGCCTTATTATCTTCCTTGATCCTTTAGCTCTTGCATCCTCCCTTTGACTCCATTAACCCTAGGAAACACACTAATCTAAGACCTAGCTTGTGAGTATTATGATCAAAACCACTCTCAATACTTTAAATGAAACCCTAACTATTCTACCCCTAGCCTAGGACTAACCCTACTAACCGAGTGTTGCGGTCATGTTTTGCTATAAACATCATGGAGCAGCCAACGTTTCACTTTTGAGCAATTGAATGGTTGATTTAAGGGCATTACTTGAATGAAGTGTTGATTATCACATTGAATGCCACGTTTTCTCAGCATTTATTGAAGAAGTAACATTTATTATCATTGCTATTTCGTAAACATTGACTTCGTCAATATTTACTTTTCAATTGCCTATATATGTATCAGATAGTCATTATTTCATGAAGTACTAACCAAGTGAGCAAGCTTGCATATATCAGTTTCTTGTTGCTTAGTCTCAGGCAGGTGTATCTCTCTTTTGGGTTATACTTTATTATTGGTTGTTAGCCGGACTATCTGCTCGGTGGTGACTTGTGAGGGGGAAAATTCATCTTTGTCTTACAATCCTTTGTCTTCTCAAAGCCCTAGGTCACCTGGGATGTCTCCCCTGGGCCTTACCTCCCTAAACAGAAAGAACCATCCCATTGAGGTGACATTGGGTGGGATTGGTTCCAGTTACGCCAGTTTGACTACTCTTCATACATTTACTATCCTAACTACAAACTGCGAGATAACATTTTGGCGTCGCTGCTGGGGAACACTGAGTCAAAACTTTCCTCAAAGATGACAGTTTTCGGTGAGCTTTGCCTCTAGAGTCTTTATCTTACAAGCTTACCTGAGACTCCACTAAGGGTGTGTTTCCCTTTCTTCTTTGATAGTTTCAAGAAAATTATCTTGCGACTCCACTAATGACGACCGGTAGCGGGCATCAATATTTACCTCTTTCTACTATAGTGACAGGCACCTCTCCGAACCCCGCTCTTGCTGTAGGTTCTCCCAAATGGTCTTGCCAAGAAATCTTCCCGTGTTTTGACTTAACCAATATTCAAGGTGGATTACATGACCTACCCAAAGGTGTCAAGTCTTGGCTACCAAGTTTCTCAGGAGAGGGGATCTCTTTTGACAACTCGTATTGGACCCAATTTTGTGAAAGTTTTGAGTTTCATCAAACCAGTCAAGAACACCCTAACATCTTTATGAGGCTTTTTGCAAGCTCTCTTATTGGGAAAGCCAAGACTTGGATTGATTCTTACCCAAAAGGAGGCATAAAAACTCCTGAAGAATTGGAAAGAGATTTTAATATAAGATGGTGCAATCATGAACACACACAACCCTTATACTCTCAATACATTGATGTTTGTAAAGGTTCCAACGAGAGCATTAGGGATTTTAATGACAGATTCAATCTTCTCCTAAAAAGGCTCCGACCTAACCTAAATTTAGAGGAAGCTATCCTCCATCATTACTTGAACTCATTTGAGGGAATCTTGCAGTTTACCCTCAAGGATAGGTCACCCTCAACCTTAGAAGAGGCGCAAGACTTCGCTTGCCAAATTGAAAAGAACCTTGAGTTCGAAGACTACATCCATCAGGTTGACTTTTCACACAATAGTAGCCCATCGCAATCTAGTGATGAAGACACTACTGAACCTAACCTTCTGCAAATCTTTGAAGTAAAATCCATGGTTCCCAAGAGGAAATGGAGCACTTCTCATATCAATGTACAAGATGTTCCTCTTTCAGAACCGCCCATGGAAGTAGAAAATGTTCAGGATCTTTTCCCACATAGTGCAGAGATTGAAGCTTCCTTACCACAAATGTATGAAGATAACCTTTGTGAAGAAGCACCTCCTTTTGTCCACCAGGTAGACCACTTTGGATCAAGGTATGGCGAGGCCACGCCTTTTTACACTACTCTCCGAATCAGTGACTCCCTCCTCCACAATTGCATTTTTGACCCAAACGCTTCAACCAACTTTATGACCGAGGAAGTCATGCATCAATTGGGCCTTAGCCTTTCACAACCAAACACCAAAGGGGGTTTTGCAAAGGCCTAGGATCGCGTGTTTTATTAAGGTAAATTAAAGGTAGTTTAATGAGAGATTGTGTGGCCTCTTTAGAGGCTACTTTTTTGTTTGGAAATTGGGGAGAACTTACCGAAGCTCCAGGGCCTCACCAGTAAGTTTACTAAGGGTGTTAGATGTCCAACACGGGGAGAACCTAGATCTCAAAGTTCCCGTCTGACCTCACACACTCCCCTTAGGCGTTTTCCCGCGCATTGAGATAGAAACTATCGAGATTTCCCTAATTAAACTACAAGCAAGGTTTATTTTAGCTTTGCAAAAATGAAAGAAATTAACTTTGAATGTAACTGAAATGAAACTTTGCAAGATGCTTGAAACTGAAATGAGCTTTGCAAGAAACTTGAAAATGAAATGAGCTTTCAAAAAAACTTGAAAATTAGAACTTGCAAAAATTATCGTTGATAGCAGAAAGTAAGATCTAAGTCAAGCATGCATAAAGATTGAAAGTACTTTTTTTAAGTATAAATGCATGCGAAATTTGAGTGTTATAAGTACAACAATTAGCCTTCAGGGTCCTTTCTCAGGTTACTTCATCCTCTTGTTGCGAGAGGAATTGGAGCACATATGAGAATTTGTACAGTGTGAAAAAGAGAAGGATTGAGCAGTTTAGGGTAATGTGCACACCAACCTTCATCTTATTTACAGGAAAAGGCGGGACTGGTTGAAGGGAAAGACAAAGATGTGGGATGTCTTTCTTGATGATATGGGTTTGGATGGCAATATTGATTTGGCATTAGCCAACATGGATCTTAATGAACCCGTCTTAGAACTGGTCACTTTTGATGAGGACAATGAGGAGCCTCAGATGGAGCTGTTATCCCCTAGCCTAGGGATAACTAAGGAGATTATGTCTCGAGGCCCACAGGTCCTAGACATGGAGTATCGAGAACCAGATCGACTTGAGCATGGCCCTGGAAGGCCCATCCTTTTCTTCTTCAGGGCCTCCACTCTGTCAGCAACAACAACATCCATCACATCGCCCTGGTCCGACAGTAGAAATGGGTCTTTCTCCATGAGGTAATGAGTTCGGGTATCATGGTATGTGTTACTTTGATTCTCAAAACATTTGAATATGTGCATTTAATTCTTTTTTCTTCTAACGTGTGCTTGGACCTTATGCCTTTCCACTTGACCACACCTGGGGGGGAATGACAGGTTTCCCTAGTAAGTTGGTACCCATAGGGTTTGAGTTGCCACTTGGGGGATTCATGAAAGGTCATTGTCCGTTTCTACCATACTTACCACTTTCCATCTTTTTCTCGCTCATCCATCCCATACACTTGTTCGAGCATTGGGTTGGCCAAATATCAAAGGGTTGTACCTTACCTTGTGGGAAGAAGGGGCTAAAGGCCCAGAGGGTAAAGGTAGCTGGCAAAAGATAAAAGCCAAAAGAATGAAACCTTGAGATGCTTTGCCCAGGGATCCTCGAGAAAGCAATAAAAGGTTTCTCAGCAAGAAACAAAGGGACCCATTAAAAGTAATAAATCAAGACCTAGTTGGAGGACAGGGGGTCTCATCACGAGCCAACCTATTAGGTCTATCGGCATGTAGCGGTATGACACTACCATTCAGTTGGTCACCACGCCAAGGTAGTGGCTCTTGGTGGAATAACCAAGAGAAAGGGGGTCTCATCACGAGCTAGCCTTCTCATTTTCGTGAAATGCTTGTGGGTAACGTTGTCACCACTGGTCACCACGCTAGGGTAGTGTCCCCTAACTAACCTCTTGACAGAAAAAGCAATAAGAATAAAAGATAAAAGGCATGAATGGTCTTGGAAACATTTGTATCCATGACAAGGTGCAACTCACCCTCTTTAGATGCACTCACAGGTAAGCCATGCATTTCCCTACTATCACTGCACCCATTGCACAGGCATCCCCTACCACCTCATCCACACACATGGCTTGGATTTGACTTCACCCGGGAACATCCCACATGCAATGAGCATTAGCCCAATAGGACGTCCTAGCGTTCCCTCCAAACTTGGCTTGTAGAATAGCATAACGTCTTTGAGCACTTGTCCAGGTAAAAGTGTTTTTATGCACATGTTTAAATAACTTGATGATTAGATGTGATTGACATTGCTATGATCCCTGTGACTTATGATCCCATGGAGGGCGTATTTGTTGATGTTACAGGTCCTCACCCGATGGACAGGTACATATGGGGAGATGATTAGTTCGAACCTCCATAGGAATAAAAGCCCACCAGATGGATGTTGTGACCCAACCAGGGGCAAAGACAGATCGGGGGTTTGCACCAGAGAGAGAGAGGAGGACGTTCCCCTAGGGATAGCCTGACAGGCCTGGACCCCAGGGGGTCTTGCCCTTTTCACCTTGATGTAGGCCTTGGAAGGCCCATGACATCACCTAGGTCACCCAACGTTTTGGATACTTTGGAGGCAGTTGTGTGCCAAGTGGCACGTGTGGAATGATCCTGAGGCCCAAGGAGGCCTAACGTTTTGCTCCAAGAGGCCAACGTTGCCCTAAAGGGCCCAACGTCACCCTAAAAGGGCATGATGTCTTCTTTGCAGCTTGATTTAGGGTTTAATTGTGACATTTAATGTAAAAACTGGATATTATGTGTAATAGGCCCTGTCGGCCTTTTTGACCTAATTCTGGTCATTAGTATTGTATAAATAAGGGTTTAAACCCTTGTATTATTCATCATCTTTCACTAACATTTATGAGGACTGAAATTTGCGCCCTATCTAGGGTTTCTTGGCTGAAATTTTAGGCGCACTTGTTGAGGAAGGCTAAATTTGGAGTATTTTGGCAAGTTTCTTGGTGGATGTGTTCGACTAGGGATTTTCTTGATGATTCTTGATGTATGTAAGTGATATTTCTGCAATTCTTCTTAATTGAATGGTTATAGTCTTATTTATCTTTCATTTACATTCAATATTATGAAATTGCTTGATTAAACCCTAGGAAGACTAGCACATGTTATTGTGCTAGCTTTAAAAGCCTTCACCTACTAGATCTTGTCAAGAGGCCATTTTTCTTGAAGCATTTGCTAGGGCCTTTCCATTGCAACACCGTAGTCTTACTTGCTTTAGGCGATTTTGCTTCATCATTGAGTTAAAGAGGGAGGAAATCTACTAAGGCATAGGGTTACCTACACCTTAGTAGCTAGTTTCCCCTAGGGTTTGATAATTGGAGCCTTGGGTTACCAACACTCCAATCTATCAATCTCTCTTGTCTTTGACTCCCTTATTATCATTATTTCTCTTCAACATTTGTTGCCACATCATTGACTCCATTTTCCCTAAAGCACTAGTCTAAGTCCTTGTTATCACGCAGTTTGTAGTTAAGGTAAAGACGGATGAGAGAAAGGCAAACCGGCGTAACTGAGACTAATACACCACTGTAACCTCAATGGGATAGCTCTTTCGGCTTAGGGTGGTAGGCCTAGGGGAGACGTCCCCGGTGACCTGGGGTTTTGAGAAGGCAAAGGGTTAAAAGGTCGAGTAAAGTTTTCCCCCTCACAAGTCAGCACCGATCAGAAAGTCCGGCTTAACAGCCAATAAAGGTAAAGATAACCGGAAATAGTAACCAAAAGTGTACCTGCCCGAGACAAAGCAACAAGGAAACTATACATGTGCAAGATCACTTGCTTGGTTAGTACTTCATATAATCATGGACTTCTGATATAAAGCAATTGATAAACAATATCGATGAAGCAAGTCAATGATGTAAGCTAGCAATGATTACAATCTATCACTTCACAATAAATGCTAAAGAAGAAATTTCACAATATGCAATGGCAAATTATCATCAATGTAACAATACCAACATTAGAAGCAACACTTCAACCAATCACTCAATTGCTTTAAAGATTAGTAAATGCTGCAAGGTATAAGTATAGCACAAGTAGATCATAACAACAATAGGGTTAGTGAATGTTAGTCTAAGGTAGGGTTAGAAGTAGTTAATGATTGTTCAAGAATATTTAGAAGTTGTGTGTGATCAAGGTACTCAACACAAGAAGTCTTAAATCAATGTGTTACTAGGGAAAATATAGTCAAAATAGTTGCAAGTGTTGAAGGGACGAAATGATAGTGATAGGGCTAGAGACAAGAGGGTTTTAATGTTGAAGTGTTGCTAAGGCAAGGCCTCAACAATCAAACCCTAGGGGAGACGACTCACTAAGGTGTAGAAGACCTAGGCCTTAGTGCGTCTTCCTCCTTCTCTAGCTCAAAAGGTAATTTAAAACATCTAGCTTGAGTTATAAATGCTATGGCTAAGGAGAAGCGAGTTTAATGATGAAGTGTTGCTAAGGCAAGGCTTCATCAATCAAACCCTAGGGGAAAACAACTCACTAAGGTGTAGAAACCCTAGGCCTTAGTGCATTTTCCTCCTTCCTTAGCTCATTGACAAGATAAAAAACCGCTAGGCTAGAAGAGTAGAAGTAGAGTGTTTCTATGGCAAGGCTCTATCTAACATCAAAAAATCAAAATGGCTCTTAGCTTATTTTAGTAGGGACATGAAACAATGACACCAACATGTGCTTGTCCCTAGGGTTTAATCCAACAGATTATAATAACAAAATGCAAGTAAACAATACCATAACCATTCAATAGAGAAGTGTTTGCAGAAATTTACTTACATCCACCATGCATGCATATAGCCAAACCCTAGTTGTAAACCTTCAACCAAGAAAATGCTAAAATAACCAAGAAAAAGCCTCCTTCAACAAGTGCGCATCAATTTTCATACAAAAACCCTAAAGGAGGGTGTAAATTTCAGACCTCACTAAGTGTGAGTGAAAGATGATGTCTAAAAAGAGAGTTTTGCTCCCTTACTTATACAATACAAATGACCTTGATTAAAATTTAGGTCACCAAAAGGCCGACAAGGCCAAAATACAAAATAATATTGTTTTGCATTAAAATGTCGTAATGAAACCCTAGTCAAGCAAATAATGAGGGCATCATGGCCTTTTAGGGTGACGTCAGCCCTTTATAGGGAAAATGTGGCCTCCTAGAGCAAAACATTAGCCCTCCTTGGGCCTCTAGAAGCTGCCACACGTGCCATAACTGCCACGACTGCCTGCCAAAGACGTCCACAATGTTGGATGACGTGATGGGTATCCTGGTGATGTCATGGGCCTTCCAAGGCCAACGTTCCAATGGAGAGGGCACAACCCCCCTAGGTAAGGCTCTGCCAGGGTGCCTCTGTGGAAAGTCCTCCTCTTCTCCGGTGCAAACCCCTCTGTCCTGTCTTTGCACCCTGCTGGGGTCTCAACATCCATCTGGTGGGCTCTTCAGCCCCATGGAGGTCCGAACTAATCATCTCCCCACGTGTACCTGTCCAACATGCTACCTGTCCGTCGGGTATGATCCTGCACATCAACAGATACGCCCTCAATGGGCTCATAAGTCACAGGGATCATAG
Organism: Picea engelmannii; assembly: GCA_009831015.1. Lineage (NCBI taxonomy): Eukaryota > Viridiplantae > Streptophyta > Pinopsida > Pinales > Pinaceae > Picea > Picea engelmannii. Next base: position 244,388 of record ML787527.1, on the reverse strand, counting down.
CAATGTCAATCACATGTGCATAAAAACCCTTTTTACCAAGTTAAGTGCTCAAAGACATTATACAAATCTGCAAGGCAAGTTTGGAGGAAGTCACAGGGTGTCCTATTGGGCTAGTGCCCACTGGAAAAGGGGTGGTTTCGGAAGAGATCAAATCTAAGTCATGTAAATGGATGAGGTGGGTAAGGGATATCTTGACAAGGGGTGCAATGATAGCTGAGAAATGCAAGGCTTACCTGTGGGTGCCTTTGTAGAAGGCGAGGTACACCTGTCCTGGATGCAAATGTTTCCAAGACCATTCATGCCTTTGATTCTTATTTGTTTATTTCTTTTTCTTTTAAGAAGCTAATCAGGGGACACTGCCCTGGCATGGTGACCAGTGGTGGCAATGTTACCCACAAGCACTTTCACGGAAATGAGAAGGCTGGCTCGTGATGAGACCCCCTATCCTCTGACTAGGTCTTGTTTTATTATTTTTATGGGTCCCTCTTGTTTCTTGCTGAGAAGCTTTTTACTGCTTTCTAGGGGATCCCTGGGCGAAGCATCTCGAGGTTTCATTTTTAGGCTTTTATCTTTTCCAGTTGCTTTTACCTTCTGGGCCTTTAGCCCCTTCTTCCCACAAAGCAAGGTGCAACCCCTAAATGATTGGCCAACCCAATGTAATGGGATGGATGAGCGGGAAGCAAGATGGAAAGTGGTAAGTATGACGGGAATAGACAATGACTTTTCAAAAATCCCCCAAGTGGCAACTCAAAACCTATGGGCACAAGCTTAATAGGGCATCTTGTCATTCCCCCCAGACATAGTCAAGTGGATAAATATAAGATCCAAGCACCCGTTACAAACAAAAAGAACTAGATGCACATATTCAAAGGTTTTGAGTATCAGAGTGACACATACCACGATACTGGAACTCATTACCTCATGGAGCAAGAACCATCTCTGATACATGACAAAGTCGAGGTGATGGATGTTGTTGCTGCTAACAAAGTGGAGGTGCTGAAAGGAAGAAAAGATGGGCCCTCCAAGGCCATACTCAAGTCGATCTAGCTCTCGATACTCCATGTCTAGGACCTGTGGGCCTCAAGACATAATCTCCTTAGTTATCCCTAAAAGTGGGGGATAACATCTGGCTCCAACTTGGGGACATGTGCTCACCGTAGAGCGCATGAGAACCTCAACATCTCTGGCATAACCTGTAACCTGCTTGATCTCAATAGAAACTATCAGTGACCATTTGGGGTGGTGATATCACCCCCAGCTTGTATATAAAAAAAACTGAAAGCAAACATATATATACAAGTGTAAAAGAAAACTACTACTCTAGTATGAAATGCAAATGGTATATACAATGAATGCAAAGGCCTACCTACTTACCTGCACTTACCTGCTGGCTGGATGTTAGGTGTAGTCAAACGACCAGTGAAACCAATCCAACAATGTCCCACAATACCTGCCTTTGTGCTTCATCATAAACCAAAACAATGATAAGTTAAGCACAAAAATAACATGGGTTAGAGAATATATCATATCATCGGAAATCAAAATGTCTAACTCATGGAGGTGGGTGGGAGGGATAAAATCATGCCAAGTCATTCTCTGCGGAAAGTGGTCAATCCACTTCAAGAAGGGATCATGAAAAGTCAAAGGCTCAAAAAACTGACTCAAAAGGTCTGCAAGCTGGCTACCTAGGACGTTCCCATAATCTGAAGCCTGGGAAGGGATTGACAAGGATCTAGTAGATGACTGACAAACTCTTAAGGGAAAGTTGAAACACTGAGATGACAGACTTATTCTTGTAGTATTCAACCAACCCTTGGACTCTAGGGTTTGCCCCAGAGAAAACTCAATACAAGAGACATATCTCCCCACTACACCTCTAGAGACATAACAAAGTAAAGTAATCGAAGGTGGCTGGAGAAAGTTGTCATAACGATTCTTCTTCAGGCAAACAACGTCCTTACTCCTATAAAGACCTGAGCACAACGATGGTTGATAATCTTCTTCACAGAATGAATCCAAGTGCTCAGAGGAGTATCCATCAAGATCCTCAAGGTATGACCGGAAATCATCAGGAAAACATGGTACTAGGTCATCCTTGGCTGTTTGGAAAATATCGAAAATTATATCTTCTCCTTGTTGCCATTGGTCAAGAGTAATTTGTTGTGATAATTGTAAAGCCAACACTTGGAAATGATTCTCGATGTCATAAATGGGATCCATATCATAACCAACAACATACCACCTACGTTTCCCAACATGTATGAACTCATCAATGTTATCAACCATGCCACTATCTGTATCATAACATGTAGGTTTTGAAGTATTCAAAGACTCATTTGTTTCCTCCTCATCTCCCAGATCATAAAGTAGAGATTTGTTAAAATTTTGGAGAGGAGGGTGACTTACCATATTGGTTTCCTCTTGTGCAAGAGCTTTGAGGACTTGGGTGTCTTCAACATGCATCACTGTTTCATCCTTATGAATTTCTCCTTCATCTTCAATTGTACAACAAGGAAAGTCTGCTTCGTTCGAGGATTCCATTTCTCCTTTACTCTCTGAATCATGGAACAAGGTATTATCACAATCCTAAAAAGGAAAGCAACTAACCTCATTCTTTTTTTCTTGTGCAGGAGAAATAGGCTCTTGGATGGCTTCATCAGAGAGAGGAGGGCATGTTGATATTTCGTCTTCTTGTTTGGGTTCCGGCTCCTCAACTGTTTCTTCAACAATCCTTTTCTCTTGGAAAACTTCATCAAGATCTTTTCCCTTAACATCTTGTTGGTCGAAAACTTGTTTCCCTTCTTCTTGGAAATCAACAGTAAATGCTCCAAGAAAAACTAATTTTTCCAGACTAAGTGTGTCCGAGGTATCTTCAGGATCATTGATTTTGGTCCCAAGAGAGGAAATATGTTTTCCCTTGGACAAGTAGAGATTTACCTCGATTCACATGGCCATGTTATAAGCTTCGTTGAGTGTTTTTGGCCTCTTCTTACTCAGGAGGAACCCTAAGTGCACCAAAAGTGCATTGGTAAAGAGGTACACAAGGTACTTTTCTTCAGGGGTATAAGTAGCAGGAATTTGGTATAGCAATATTTGAAACCTACCCTCGAAATACCTGACAGTCTCGTTCTTGGTTTGTCTTATACAATCGAGTTTCTTTAGTAACTTTTGGACATCTTTCAATTTCATACCCCAGTTTCGGAGAAAGATCACTTCTAACTGGTCCATAGATGTGATGATAGCAAAAGGGAGATTATCATACCATTCTCTAGCATTCCCATGAAGAGTGGCAGAGAAAAGTTTCATCACTAAATCCTCAGCATCATCACTGACAGGATGGAGTATGAAGAAGGACCAAAAATCAGCCATACGATAATCAACTCTTTCCCCATCACTACCAGTGAATCTAGGGAGCCATTTTTCGTACTTCGGGGGAATTTGTCTGGGGTATCCCAGGATTTTACTCATGTCTAAAGGTTTGAAGATCCCCGGGTCCCATTGAGAAGTCATAATTGGCTTCGTCATCAGTGGAGTCGTCAGATAATTTTCTTGAAATTATCAAAGAAATAAGGGAATCACCCTTAGTGGAGTCGCCAGGTAAGCTTTGTAAGATAAGGACTCTTGAGGAAAGACTTACCGAAAAGAAGTGTCGTCTTGAGGAGAATTGACTCAGTGTTTCTCGACAACGACGCCAAAATGTTATTGCGCAGTTTGTAGTTAAGGTAAAGACGAATGAGAGAAAGTCAAATTGACGTAATTGAGACTATCCCACCACTGCCACCTCAATGGGATAGCTCTTTCTGTTTAGGGTGGTAGGCCCAGGGGAGACGTCCTCGGTGATCGGGGGTTTTGAGAAGGCAAAGGGTTAAAAGGTTGAGTAAAGTTTTCCCCCTCACAAGTCACCACCGATTAGAAAGTCCGGCTTAACAACCAATAAAGGTAAAGATAACCGGAAATAGTAACCAAAAGTGTACCTACCCGAGACAAAGCAACAAGGAAACTATACATGTGCAAGATCACTTTCTTGGTTAGTACTTCGTATAATCATGGGCTTCTGATATAAAGCAATTGATAAACAATATCGATGAAGCAAGTCAATGATGTAAACTAGCAATGATTACAATGTATCACTTCACAATAAATGCTAAAGAAGAAACTTCACAATGTACAATGGCAATTTATCATCAATGTAACAATACCAACATTAGAAGCAATGCTTCAACCAATCACTCAATTGCTTTAAAGATTAATAAATGTTGCAGGGTATAACTATAACACAAGTGGATAATAGCAACAATAGGGTTAGTGAATGTTAGTCTAAGGTAGGGTTAGAAGTAGTTAATGATTGTTCAAAAATATTTAAAAGTTGTGTGTGATCAAGGTACTCAACACAAGAAGTCTTAGATCAATGCGTTATTAGGGCAAATGGAGTCAAAATCGCTGCAAGTGTTGAAGGGACGAAATGATAGTGATAAGGCTAGAGACAAGAGGGTTTTAATGTTGAAGTGCTGCTAAGGCAAGGCCTCAACAATCAAACCCGAGGGGAGATGACTCACTAAGGTGTAGTAGACCTAGGCCTTAGTGCGTCTTCCTCCTTCTCTAGCTCAAAAGGTAATTTAAAACAGATAGCTTGAGTAATTAAATGCTATGGCTAAGGAGAAGAGAGTTTAATGATGAAGTGTTGCTAAGGCAAGGCTTCATCAATCAAACCCTAGGGGAAAACGACTCACTAAGGTGTAGAAACCCTAGGCCTTAGTGCGTTGTCCTCCTTCCTTAGCTCAATGACAAGATAAAAAACGGCTAGGCTAGAAGAGTAGAAGTAGAGTGTTGTTATGGCAAGGCTCTATCTAACTTCAACAAATCAAAATGGCTCTTAGCTTAACTTAGTAGGGACATGAAACAAGGACACCAACATGTGCTTGTCCCTAGGGTTTAATCCAACAAATTATAATAACAAAATGCAAGTAAACAATACCATAACCATTCAATAAAGAAGTGTCTGTAGAAATTTACTTACATCCACCAAGCATTCATATAGCCAAACCCTAGTTGTAAATCTTCCATTAAGAAAATGCTAAAATAGCCAAGAAAAAGCTTCCTTCAACAAGTGCGCATCAATTTTCAGCCAAAAACCCTAAAGGAGGGTGCAAATTTCAGACCTCACTAAGTGTGAGTGAAAGATGATGTCTAAAAAGAGAGTTTTGCTCTCTTACTTATACAATACAAATGACCTTAATTAAATTGTAGGTCACCAAAAGACCTGTTATCCCCCACTTTCAGGGATAACTAGGAGATCATGTCTCGAGGCCCACAGGTCCTAGACATGGAGTACCGAGAGCAGGATTGACTTTAGCTTGGCCTTGGAGGGCCCACCTTTTCTTTCTTCGAGCATCTTTATCTTGTCAACAGTAGCAACATCCATCACCATCGGCTTGGTCCTATGTCAGAGAAGGTTCTTGGTCCACGAGGTAATTGGTCTGGGTATGATGGTATGTGTCACTTTGATCATCAAAACCATTGAATATAAGCATTTGATTCCTTTTGTTTCTAACAACTGCTTGGATCTTACACTTGCCCACTTGACCATGTTTGGGGGGATTGACAGGGTGCCCTAGCAAGCCTGTATCTGTAGGTTTTGGTTTGCCACTGGGGGAATTTTAGAAAAGCCATCGTCCGCTCCCATCATAGTACCACTTTTCCATCTTGTTTCTCGCTCACCTGTCCCATTCCACTTGTCCAGACATTGGGTTGACCTATTTTCAGGATTGCAGCTTATCTCGTGGGAAGAAGGGGCTAAAGGCCCAGAAGGTAAAAGCAAGCTGGTAAAAGATAAAAGCCGAAAAATAAAACCTCGAGATACTTCGCCCAGGGATCCCTGAGAAAGCAATAAAAGGCTTCTCAGCAAGAAACAAGAGGGACCCGAATAAATAATAAAACAAGGCCTAACTAGAGGATAGGGGTCTCATCACGAGCCAACCTATTAGGTCCAAGGGTATCTAACAGTATGACATTGCCATTAGCTGGTCACCACGCCAGGGCAATGACTCTTGATTGCATGGCCAAGGGAAAGGGGGTCTCATCACGAGCCAACCTTCTCATTTCTGTGAAAATACTTGTGGGTAATGCTGTCACCACTGGTCACAACGCTAGGGCACTGCCCCCCGATTAGCTCTTGAACAAAAGCAATAAAAGATAAAAGAATAAAAGAATAAAGAATAAAAGGCAAGAATGGGCTTGGAAAAAATGCATCCATGACAGGTACAACTCGCCATCTACATAGGCACCCACAGGTAACATTTTTGCATCCATGGCCCTCACTGCACCCACATGTTTGGACATCCCCTGACCACATCACCCACTTACATGGCTTGGATGAGGTTTCTTTCAGGAACTTTCCTTCTTCTGTGGACACTAGCCCAATAAGACTCTTTGTCCTTTTCTCCAGACTTGTATTGTAGGTTTGTGTAACGTCTTTGAGCTGTTAACTGATGTATTAGGGATTTTACGCACATGTTTAATAATATTGATGATGAGATGTGATTGACATTGCTACGATCCCTGTGGTTGATGAGCCCATGGAGGGCGTAGCTTTTGATGTGCAGGACCATGCCCGACGAACAGGTACCATTTGGACTGGTACACATGAGGAGATGATCGGTTCGGACCTCCATGGGGTTGAAGAGCCCATCAGATGGATGCTGAGACCCCATCAGGGGATAGAGACAGGATAGAGATAGATCAGGGGCTTTGCACCGGAGAAGAGGAGGATGTTCCACCAGAGGCACCCTGGCACAGCTCGACCTAGGTGGGTTGACCTATTTTTAGTGGAACATTGGCCTTGGAAGGCCGAGGACGTCACCCATGAGGTCCATGACGTCATCCTTGCTTCATGGACAGGGCATTTGGCACGTGTGGCAGCTTGGAGAAGCCCAAGGGGGGTTAACGATTTGCTCCTGGGGGCTACATTTGCCCTAGAAGGGGCTAACGTCACCCTAGAAAGGGGATGACGTCCTTTTGTTGCTTGATTAGGGTTTTAATTTGTCATTTAATGTAAAACAATATAATTTTCAATATTTTGGCCTTGTCGGCCTTTTTATGACCTAAAAGCAAATTAGGTCATTGATATAGTATAAATGAAGGATTTTCACCTTCATTTTTTTATCATCTCTCACTCACCACTTGGTGAGGTCTGAAATTTGCACCCTATTCTAGGGTTTTGGTTGATTTAGTGAGGCGCACTTGTTGAAGGAAGATTTTTCTTGGCATTTTTGGCATTTATCTTGGTGGAAGGTGTTACAACTAGGGTTTGCTACTTGATTTCTTGGTTAAATGTAAGTAAATTTCTGCAAAACTTCTTGAATGAA
>ML787527.1:198757-213808 GCA_009831015.1 Picea engelmannii | reverse complement strand
TACTATAAGGGGTGTATCTGTGGCATCAACATCACCCAAGAGTTGCACTGGGCCTCATCGGCACCTATTTGGAGGGTTTTGAAACTGGGTCCCCATGGTAATACAAGCCTGATTACCTCACTTCTTGCTGCTAGACCACACTCCCATAGGCTGATTCCTGTGAAACTTTTGGTCAAACTACATGAAGATATACCCTATGTCTCTCATTCAATAGGATTCCTTTTGAAAATTGTAGTCAAACTACTAATATCTTGAAAAAAAGTGTATCTTGTTTTACAGGTATATTTAAGATCAGTGCTCACTGTGGCCAGCCAATTGATTTGAGCCTGACTGTTTGTTGGATGATGAGGTCTCTTGCTGTAACTATTACAGCGATAAATTTACTCTAAATGTCAGTTGCTTAAAAACTGTTTCCTTCTGAGAACTCACTTTGTACATTATGGATGTAGTTCTTAAGACAAACAAGAACGTTACCTGACATTGTATTATGTTGGTTCTTGTCAGAAAAAGAGTACAAATAAAAGAGCATTACCATTTGGCAATAGATTCTACTTTTTTGATAAAATGATTTGCTATCTTATACCCAAAATAATGTTCATGTGACCTTTTCTTTGGCAGGCATGGTATGATGCTAGAGTCATCTCAATTGATAGGAAGCCCCATCAACCTTCCTGTGCTTGTAAGTTTTATGTGAAATTTTATCATGCTTGTATGGAAGATGTGCTTGATATTGAGCATCGGCCACTAGTTGCAAGCAAAAACAGGAAACTTGGGATTGAGAAACTTAGTGTTTTGCAAGTACCATACCAGGTGCATGTGCGGTCTACTCTGACTGACAAAATAGAGTTTTGGGGTGGAGATTCTTCATTACTACTTATGCCAGCACTTATTGATGAATCTATTAAATTACAGATTGCAAAGCTCATTTCATTATCCGTTGAACAAGGAATTGTTGCTGAAATCAATTTAAGACTATCTAGGGAAAGTGATCTTCATCCCTATATGCATGAGGATGATACATTTTGCTTCAGTGACCGAGGGGACCATGGTAGCTTGTTTGGTCTAAAATTTCAAAGGAAAGAAGATGGCGACTGTGTTCTGAGTGAGGAACAAGAAAGCATGATAGCTATGCAATCCAATAAACATGTAAGATACGTTGTCTTGTGTATAGATAAGTGGTATATGTCTCAGTTAAGTTTACAGCCAAATGACAAAGGAATTTCAGAGCAATTTTCTAGGAAGTCAAATAATGGTGATGGATGTCATGGTTTGTTGATGCTCCATGGCTTGTCAAAGAGACCTCGAGAGTTTCAGGGTGGAAGTGTTTGCTTGAGGAGGTCTGAACATCTGAAAAAACAGAAACATCTTCAGGGTGGAATTGTTTGCTTGAGGAGGTCTGAACGTCTAAAAAAACAAAAACATCTCAAGGGTGGAAGTGCTTGCTTGAGAAGGTCTGAACGTCTAGAAAAACAGAAACATCCTGTAATTGAAGTACAAAAGAACAAGCCAGTAAGGAAACATTATGAAAGAAAACAAGGGTTTACTGTAAAGTCAAAAGAACTTAGGCAGCAGCAGCGTAAAGGTAATCTGGCAATCAAATGTCCATCACATGCCTCAAGGAAAAACCACAAAGATATTGCTTCCTCTGGGGAGTCCTGCCATTTACAGGCACAAGGCGAAGAAATTGAATATGCTCAGCAGAAACAAAAATTTGCTGTTCCGGGAAGATCCACGTCAAAGAGATTGAGAGATCCCCACATTGAGACACTTCACTCAAAGAAGTCTAAGTGTTTATGGGAACACGACAGACAATCTAAAAACAGTAGTAAAAGCCATATTGCCACTCAAGTAGAAGGAATTGAGCTGACAGAGAAACAAAACATGGGGAAGCAATTATTGACATTGAATGTGGATGAGTCTGATGCTACAGAAAATAAGGAGATTGATATTAATAGTGAGATACCATGTCAACAGTTTAGTACCACAGATAATAAGGAGATCAATACTAAGAGTGAGATACAGGAAGTAACTGCAGGGATGTTGGATATGAATGAATCTAGAAGTATAATCAGCAATACAAACTTGTGGATTTCTACAAAATCGGATAACTCAAACAGAGAGTTTCAAATTTCAAGAGATCTGAAGGATAGAGAAAAGCATACAGGGGAGATCCCCCATCCAACCTTGTTTCCATGTTCAAGGAAAGACAATAATCTCAATCTTAGTCCAGAGAGGACTAATATTCATTGTGAGCCTATTTTAACAGATGAAGTGGAATCTGCAATGAAAGGCTTAATGGAGAATAACATGAAAGAAAAGTTTCAACATTTCTCTGGAAGCACAGAAATTGAAAATGATAGACCCTGCATTCCTTTCCTGGCTATATGTTCAATGGTAGAGAAGAAAATTGAGATCCAGGACGATCTATTATCCAATTTAAGGATCAACGAGGATGGCTTGAATTTTAATGGCACCATAGAAGAGGAAAACTCAGCTCTCAAGAATTTGTGGACAGAAATGGAGCAGACTTCACATGGAGATGAAAATAATCTCAATCTTAGTCCAGAGAAGACTACTAGTCATTGTGTGCCTATTTTAACAGAGAAAGTGGAGTACGCAGAGATAGATTTAGTAGAGAATAACATCAAAGAAAGGCTTCAACGTCCCTATGCAAACATAGCAAATGAAATCTATAAACCCTCAGTTCCTATCTTGGCTAGATGTTCAATGGTAGAGAAGAAAGTTCAAGGCCATGGAGATCTGATATCCGATCTAAGGATCAATGAGGATGGTCTGAATTTTAATGGCATATCAGAAGAGGAAAACTTAGTTCTCAAGAATCTTTTGGAGCAGACTTCAGATGGGGATGAAAATAATTTCAATCTTAGTCAAGAGAGGACTAATATTTGCGGTGGGCCTATTTTAACAGATAAAGTGGATTCCACAAAGAAACATTTAGCGGAGTATAGCATCACAGAAAGGTTTCAACATTGCCCTATAAGCACATTAATTGAAGTTGATAAATCCACAGCTCCTATCTTGGGTAGATGTCCAATGGTAGAGAAGAAATTGGAGGTCCATGAAGATCTGATATGTGATTTAAGGATCAATGAAGATAGTCTCAATTTCCATGGGATTATAAAAGAGGAAAACTCAGATTTCAAGAGTCTTTGGAAAGAAATGGAGCAGATATCACACGAGGATGAAAATAATCTCAATCTTAGTCCAGAGAAGACTAATATTGACTGGGAGCCTATTTTGGTCCATGAAGATCTGACATCTGACTTAAGGATCAGTAAAGATGGCCTGAATTCCCATGGCATTATAAAAGAGGAAAACTCAGATTTCAAGACTTCTTCGGAAGAAATGGAGCAGATTTCACAAGGAGATGAAAATAATCACAATCTTAGTCCAGAGAGGACTAATATTTCTTGTGAGGTCCATGAAGATGTGATATCTGATTTAAGGATCAATGCATATGGCCTGAATTTCCATGGAATTATTAAAGAGGAAAATTCAGATCCCAAGAAACTTTCGAAAGAAATGGAGCAGATTTTACGTGGGGATGAAAATAATTTCAATCTTAGTCCAGAGAGGACTAATACTGATTGTAAGCCTATTTTAACAGCTAAAGTGGAGTCCACAAAGAAAAACTTAGTGGACAATAACATCAAAAAAACCTTTCACCAAGTCTCCGCAAGAATAGCATCTGAAAATGTTAAACCCTCAATTCCTATCTTGGCTAGATGGTCAATGGTAGAGAAGAAAATCGAGATCCATGAAGATCTCATATCCGATCTAAGGATCAATGAGGATGGATTGAATTTTGATAGCATTTTAGAAGAAGAAAACTCAGACCTAAAGACTCTTTGGAAAGAAATGGAGCAGATTTCATCCAGGGATCTACTTCTATCTGCAAGCATGGTATGTGATAAAACTATCATACTGATCTGTTTGGAAAGATTCTTCCTCATTTTACTTTATCAATGGATCTGTATATTGGAATTTGGAATACAGTGCTGGTAAGTCTACTGATTTTATCCAAGTACTTGAGTAATATATCGCTATAGAATTTGAAGACATGTGATGTGCTTTCTGTTATTGCAATTCCTGAAATCTATTAGATGCAAAATGCTTCCCACCTACCCTTCCCTGCCCCCACACCCACACAAGATAAGAGCTTTATGCACTCAAGAATGGAATTTTTCAAACAGTGGTTGTGAGGATGCTTTGGAAATGGATAGAGGAAATTTATCTGTACGTTTCATGGTTGCTTGGACAACCTTGTAAAGAGACAAGTGTCCTTAAGCTGGCATTAGTTTCAACTTTCTAGTTATCAATGAACTAAGAGGGAGAAGATTCTGTGCTCTAGGTTTCTGATGTTGCATAGTTAATTACTCTTTCCTAAGCCTCAGCACTTCTATGGGAGGTGATTGGTTTCTTTCTTATTGAAGATTATGATAAATTTTGTTCATATAAAAACTGATATTTCAACAATACGAAGTGATACTGAAAGTGTTGCAACGGCTTGAATAAATGAAGAGATTGCCTCATTTTCGCTTTTTCTACGTTTACCTCCATTTCAGTGCATCTCTAAAAACTAGATATTTCAACAAAGTAGGCTAGAAGAAGATTTTCAGCTACAGTTTGTCTTTTAATGTATTAATTATCCAATATATTTCATGTACACTAGCATTTTTCTCTACTTCCTCGAATCTTTGCATATTCATTATCTCATTTATGACCGTTATATTTGATATGCGAGTGTAAAAAGTAGAACATGAAGAATATTTAGCAAGACTTTCGGAAAGGAAAAGCCATGACTAGATAATGTTTGTTCCTCAGCATAGTAATAACTTGTCGAAGCACAGAATGATGAACAATTAATGTTCAGCTCTGGGCACAGTTTCAGACCAAATCTCCACCTATTATCCAATGACTCAACTACTCTTAGAAGTGGGTTACCTGGTGCATGGATTCACAAGCATATATATGAGTACAATTCAAAATGATAAATATGAATTTTGTGAAAGAAATTAGTGTGGCAATAGGCAATGGAACAGAGAAAAGACACTGTTAGGCTTATCAAGCTGGAAATTAGCATACATCTCATATTCAGTTGTCTCATGCTTATGCTGTAAGAGGCACGTGATTGCAATGCAGATCTTGTAGTAGACACTATGATTGCATATGATGCTTTTGAGAAATGTAAGGCATCCCGTCTTTTAAAAGGAAAAAAAATAGGGCTGTACTTTTTGTTTGATTCCAGTTTTGCTTGTAATTTGTAGGATTTTAAATTATTTTTGTTTGTTTTCCTTGCTTTGGTTTTCCCTTCTTCCCAGGGGTTTGAGATGGGGCCCATCTCGCGAACATCAAAGTAAAATAGTAAACCTTGGAAACTATGTGCAGTCAGTGAAGAATGTGCTTCGGGTTTCTGAAACGTCTTTGCATTTTGGACATCAGAAACTCAACAGTTTCTGCCCCTTTTTGTAGACCACTAAGGCTATTCCTCTATGGTCTCTGGAGACTATTGGCTGTGCATTTTACGTTTAACAAAAACATTTAGAAAATAAGAGAAATAAAAAGGGTTTTCTATTTTGTCAAAAATATTTTCACAGTCCAATATTGAGCAACCGTTTGTGGTATAACTGTGTGAAGAGAGGAGAATTGCAATTATCCTCTCTCCACATAGTTTATAACCTAAGCAGTTGCTCAAAGGGTTTTCTAACCGGACTCCACCTAACTTAACCCTAAAGCAACTTTTCTTGTGCATGAAAAACTAACACAATAGAAAACAATTTCGATGAGAGGTGGAGCAAAACTAGCAGTGAAAAGATGATAGGTTTTACTTAGAAATTTTCTTCCCTTGTTCAGAAACAGCTTCCTGCAAATTTCTAAGAGTGGTATCGGTGGTTTCTTGTCCTTACTAGAACCAAGTTGTTCCTTCTTCTAGAAACTCTTCCCAGCTTTTTCCCGTGTACCATTTCTTATACTCGGGAATATATAGAAGAAAATACAAAACATATTATTTTCATTTAGAAAAATGACCTGATTGGAAGACGTTGAGAAATGCCCTGAAAACTTTGCTTGGGGAACATTTCAATATATCTATAGGGGGTTTCCGCTAGGAAATGTCTCGCTGCAAAAGAATGGAGGAATCGCATAATCACATCTCTGGGGACATGGCTTAAAATCATCGATATACTATTTATCCTCTGTAGTAAGTTAAAAAGGCCACAAGTTTGTGAAAGTCTTCAAAAATGGGCACGACAGGCCTTGAAGACAAGATTGTTGTTAAAGCATATACAAAGTACCATGTTTAAATACCATGTGATACCATGTGAGATTCTTCAAAGAAATTGAAATTAAAATTTATATTAATATCCACAAGAGACCAAAATACATCAAATGGAACAAATATTATATCCATCATTAGATGCCTAACCAAGGATAGGGAGGTATAACTGTATAAGAGGCCCTCCTTGTTGAGATTTGGGTACCTTGGAAAGTGGTCCCCATGTGCTTATGAGTCTCTAAGCACAAAGGGGGAAGACTATTATCCTTGTACTTTACTTTATGATTCTAATTTCACTTTGACTTAGGAAATTTAAGTCAAAAGTGAAATATGTCACTTAAGTCAGAAAGTGACAATTAATTCATAATGTGGGTGAATTAATAGACATAAAACAACTAAGGAAAGTGGGTTTCCTTAATGAGATTTTTGGATTAGATCTCACCCATTGATTAGACTTGGCTAGATTGGATCTAGGCCATTGATCTATTAGGTCTTGGCCAAAGGAGGCTAAAGTGAGGGTAGAGTGCATTTTGAGATTCATTCTTCACTTGTGAGTTTTGGAGAAGAGGAGGGGCGCATTTCTCAAGGAGAGGAGGGCACACTTGCATGAGAGCTTGAGGAGGAAGCTTTTGTTGGGTTGAGCTTGCATGGAGAGGTTATCCATGAAGGTTTAGCTTTCATTTCCTTGGAGGGTGCATGCTACATAGAGAGGAGTTTATTTTCTAGAGGAAGGTGCGCATTTTGAGGAGGAGGAGGCTTCATTCACTGTTTTGTTCACTTGAGGAGGAGTGGGAGGAGCATGAAGATGAGGTCAGTTGCATTGGGAGAGGAGAGCTAGGGCGCATGCTTCCATGGAGAGAGGCATCCAGCTTAGGCCTTTGTTATTTGATGGTGATCATATCTGCTAGGAGGAGGGCGCACCAGTGGAGTGGGTTGACAGCTACCTGGTAGGAGATTCACTTAGAGGAAGCCAGTTCTGATAGTTTCAGTGGAGAGGCAGCACAGGAGAGCACATTCCTGTGGAGGGATTTCTTCATTGGGTCAAAGAGGAGCTAGAGCGCTTCACTTCAGTGCAAAGAGCAACAAAGGGAGAGGGTGCACCTGAGTTTGGGCACATCTCTCTCTGGATCTTGTGGCAAGGCTTGTCAGGAGCTTGCTATGTGTATAGGTTCCTTTGTGTTGTATTACTTATTGTATCTCATGTTTTGATCATCATTATATAGACATATATCCCAAACTGGATTTCCTCGGGGGGGGGCGTTTATCCAGGGTCATGTTGACCAAAAATACCTATGTCAAATTTATGCATGCTTAGAAGTGTAGATCAACATTTTAAAGTTAAAGATCTAGAGGTAGTGATATGTGTTTTAAGTTATATTGCATGTGATAACATTGAGTAAAGAAAACACTTGCAAGTGCACTTTAAAAGAGCACTTAACCATCAAAACATTGAGCAGAAAGTTGGATGACTGTTTGCTGTCCTAAAACAGAAAAAGAAGACAGCTATACAGTTGAAACTTAGAGCCATACTAAGGTCAAAGACAGACCTTAGGTGGCAACCTTATAGGACCTCAAAAAATCTACACCCCTAAGAGGAGAGAAATGGACTGAAAAATAAGTAAAATATCAACACAAAATGAAATAATAGAAAATTGGTTGTAAGAGTAGGTTATCTCGAGGGGTAAGACTCGATAAAGTGGAGGGGCTTTGGCGATGTCACAAAGTCTAGACTTAAGTGCAATTGGCACATGGAGAGGAGGGAGCTAGTTCCTCATCCTGAATCAATTGTTTATTATCTAGCATCTTCTAGGTAATGATCTTAGGAGAGTGGCAAGGGTTGACAAGGCCCTAGAGTCATCAACTTATTTCCCCTTGGACCAAAGGCAAGGAGAAGACCACTCCTAAAATCTAGGGGTGATGAAATCCCCATAGTAGAAGAGAAGCTAGTAGTGCCTCACTGAGAAGATGGATGACTCTCTTGAGTAGCTGTGATCCTCCTAAAATCCTTTGACCCAATAGGACAAGGACCCTAGGTGGTGCGGCCTAGAGAAAAGTGGAAATGAGATGCTTTGTCCTTTTGGTTCTTGTGACTGTGAGAAACTGGGTAGAAGTGGAAGATGGACCCTAAAGTAAGCATCGCCTAAGTGAAAGGGCCTCTCTAATGTACAAGGCTAGGCATTGTTGGTCAAAGTATCTAAAGAATGTTGATTAGGACCAATCTAATCAGTTTAGAGACAATGAAATCTTCCTCTACGAAAGTACAAGGAAAAACATTATTGGTCAGAGTATCTAAAGAATGTTGATAAGGATTGGTCTAAAGCCTTATAGAGATAGTGAATTTTTCCTCTAATCTCATAGTAAACAGGACATCCAAATATAAAGTGTTGCTTAGTCTCAACTTGGCCTCGAGAATAGGAATTGTAGATCTAGTTCTTTTTGGGAAGATGATGATTTGTCTCAACCATCAAATAGTGTGAGCATACTCAAATCTAGCCAAGTAGGAAGGGAAACCCATGTAGTAAATGAAATTGAAGAGAATGCAACTAAAAATAAGCATGTTTGTGATTTGGAGGAAGTTCTCGGACTATAAGGCCAACTTGGAAATCAAATGTTCAAATGACTCCATTAAGAAGATCCATGTGAAGCTCCTACAAATGCCCTTCTTGATTGTAGCATTAATTTCCTCCTTAAGGTGGAGGAGGTGGTGAGGATCATTGAGAGAGATCGAGTAGGAAGGGAGGTGGTCAATTGAAATACCCCCATTTTCAAGAAATGACCATACTTGAGAGAACAACCAAGGATGTCAACATGTTCAACCAATAGACGTGAGTCTCTTTAAAAAGCAGACTGCAAAATAGAGTTATCTCTCCCACCTTGGAGGGGAGTCAAACATCTGTCGTACTTTGTGGAGATATATAATGAACTTGAAGGTCATCTCAAGGCGAAGGGGATATGCACCAACTCAATTTGCACAACATACCAGTGAATGATTTGTTTACACTATATAAGGTGTTAGAGCATGGAATTTTGGGCCTCTTAATGCAGGACCATTGCCATTGTTCATCTTTCTTGCTTGAGGACTCCTAGATTCTCAAAGTGAAAGGTATGACCCTCAAACTAAGTTTTTTATTATATCGTATGTAATCAATCAAAATTAATAACCATTCAAGGTTATTTAGAGAAGGGTATATATGAAATAAATGTAACAAGCATTGCCATTGTGCAGTTGTTCTTATATTAAGATTTCTATCTTCTAAAAATGGAACACGTGGCTAGAGAATAACAAAAAATAAGTATTTAACAAAGACCATCTTCTACTAAATTACTTTTGAATATTGGAAAATAATATATCAAACATGTAAAACCTTTCAGTTTTGCAATTTTTTTGTAATAAAAGTAAACCAACACAATGGTGAATGTAGAGTTTCTGATATACTTGCACAAAAGATCTAGCTAACAATCAAACGTACATAGCTTGCAAATGGTGTGAAGAGAAGACAAAAATGGAGGAAACAATGAAAGAATTTCTATTAACCGAATGAGAGAAATGATACAATACAAGTGATATACTTTGTATCACATAACTAACTCGCTATAGTAGTCAACTAATGCGTATTAGGAGTGTTCTAGAGAGATCTGACACACACTGACAATGATTGGAGTCAACTGCTCCCTAGTCCTAGTTAACTGGTCCATGCAATCATCAGTTAACTGAGTCACACGTGTGGAAGTGAAAGAAATGCATGCAACTGCGGGTGATAAAATTGAGGTTGCCATGCATGAGCTCTGTTACCAACATCGCGATATTATCGCCGTTTTGAGGGTTGGCAATATTATCGGCTGAAAATATCGTGATATTTTCCTTTGGCGATAATATCGCGATATTTTCGAAAATAGCACAATAATATCGCAATTTCATGGAAAATGTCGCAGACAGTCATGGATTAAAAGCCAATTTTGGGTTTGAAAGTGTCATTTTGCAAACAAAGTGTGGGGTTTGGAGAGCAAAGGAGGAAGAGGTGAGCAAGAGCCGAAAACGTAGTTAAGGAGGCTAGTAATATCTTTCATTTTCATCCTTTTACTTAAATTTTTAACATTACCATTAATTGTTTCAGGATGTTTGAGAGTGGTTCCAACCTCATTGGACTTAGGTAGTCCAATGAGATCCACCATGTGGCAGGTAGGTAGTCTCCAAAACCAAGAAAAGATGAAAAGTCAATGAAGCATATGATCTGATGATGACAGATCAGAATCTGCTTCAATGAGTGTGTTGAAGCTGAAATGTTGTAGCTGATACTAGTTGACAACAATAAGATCTCTCAAAACATTAAGGCACTAGCCTACACCAAGATGGTTGGGCTAGTCAGAGAGCTTCTGAAACATAGAAGCAAACACCATAAAAGTCATCAAAATAGTGGTGAATGGAATTGTAAATGCGTCATAATCAGTTAAGTCAAGAGCAATGAGAATGGTTCCCATGTATCATGGATGAAACACATTTGCAAGATGTCCTCAAACAATGGCTCAAACGCTACCATAACCAATCATCAAGCCAACCACAAACAATCCTTGCCAAGATGTTGTCGTATATGCCTCTTCCTCAATGAGTTGAAAGAAGAGGAATTGACAAAAGGACATGGATACCTGACATGAAGACAATGTTGTCTTCGATCATGATGTTGAGGATGTCGATAAGTGGAGGATGTAGACCTTGAAGTTGACACTGAAGAGTTTGTTGCTGCTAAAAACTCCGATGTTGGTGTTGAAGAGTCTGATACTGGCAACTCTAATGCTGAAGTTGGTGTCGAATATGGCTATGAAAGCTCCAAAATTGTATCGATAGGAGGTGTAGGTGGTGGCTGCCGTAACTCAACAGTAGAAGAGTCATCTTGTGTGATGGACTTTTGTGCTGGAACAAATTGAGTCTGAATGACAAAAATATCGAGACAACTTGATACTGGCAATGAAGTCCCAACAAAACCAAGTATGGCTTTTGCTGGTCTCATCACAGGTTGAATGGGATGTACAAACCCTTGTCGATTCTTACGAAGGCCACCACTAGTGTATCCCATATGATGCATCGATTTTGACTCAAAACCACGAGTGTGCAACCCAAAATTTGGTGAAGGAAGCTCAATAGTGGTCAACAATGCAAAAGCAACATTAGAAGCAAGAGACTCTTGCAGATCTTTCTGTAAACAAACAATAATATCTTTCTTCTCTTTTAAATCAGCCAAAAAATGTTAATTGAGAAGAGTGAATTTCTCCTCCATCTCATTAATACGGGTGGTCCAAGTATCGACTTGAGTTTGATGCTTCTCCATTAGACTTCGAATGAGTTCAGAATCCGTGGAATAATAGGTACACATGTTTTGAAGAGAAATCTTGGATCTCTCTTGTTCACCTCGAAGTTTGCTAACTTCTTTGACAAGTTTTAGATTCAGACTCTGAAGGCTTGAGATAAGTGCATCTTTGTCCTAAATTCCAATGATTCTCTCCCAATGAATGATATCAGTGAGATATGCATGTCGGAGTAGCGATCTGAGGTTCTATTGATCCGTTGCATACAACTATAGATCTAATAAAATCGTTGTATCTCCTAAACTACGATGTGGGTATTGGAGATTTTTGGTGAGCGGGAGAATCCATATGCAATGCATCTCTCTACAAAAAATCAGATCAACCCAAATTGTGGATTTTGAGATATTGTTGATGGATCTGTGGCAGCTATATATCTATTAAAACAACTTTATCTTCTAAACTACGATGTGGGTATTGGATATTTTTGGTGAGCATGAGCATCCTTATGCAATGCGTCTTTGTACCAAAAACTAGATTTACCCATATCACGGATTTCAAGATTTGGTTGACGGATCTATGGCACATTGATCTTGGAGAGAATGTGAGGCATAAGAAGAATTGTTGGTGAGTTATCCATCTTTCCTCTGCTTTGTTCCGTCTTCGGTACCTGCAAAAGAGTGTTGGTGATGATCCTTGCTAGTAGCCTGTGGGCTCTGATACCATGTAGAGTTTCTGATATACTGGCACAAAAGATCTAGCTAACAATCAAACATACACAACTTGCAAGTGGTGTGAAGAGACGACAAAAATGGAGGAAAGAATGAAACAATTTCTATTAACCGAATGAGAGAAATGATACAATACAAGTGATATACTCTGGATCACACAACTAACTCACCATAGTAGTCAACTAATGCACATTAGGAGTGCTCTAGAGAGATCTGACACACTGATAGTAACTAGATTCAACCGCCACCTAGTCCTAGTTAACTGGTCCATGCAATCATCAGTTGACTGAGTCACACGTGTGGAAGTGAGAGAAACACATGCAATTGCTGGTGATAAAATTGAGGTTGCCATGCATGAGTGACTTCCACTAGTCTAATTGACTGTAATTGACTTTGAACTGAAAAGGAACATCTTATTTTGTAGGGGAATATTCTCTAGAGAGAATATTCTCATCTAAGGAAGTGTTCTCAACATTGGACTATCAAACTTAGGAAAATGATTCTAGGTGAGTGTGTAATATCTCCAACAGTGAAGTGATTACAACATGCATGCAAAACAAAGGCTACAATAAATGTGATTTGGAATTTCTTTTGAAAGTCTAGGTGTTGAGTATTTCATTTGTATGTGTAATGGGATGCAAAACAATTAATAACGATATCCTATGCCTTTTTTGTAGTGCGATGGTTAGAGTGAGGGAGCACACTATCACATGGAGGAAAACCTAAGCTTGCGCACTTGGAAGGGAGGTGGAGTCGCCACTTGATTTTTGGGAGATAGTGGGAAAACTAGGGAAGAGGGAGAGAAGAGGAAATAGGAAGGAGATCCCTAGATTAATGGGGGTTTCAAAGGATTAATTATGTGATCTAGAGATGTTGGTCAATTATTTCTATGGCGAGTTGAATTAGGTCTTAAACAACAATGCAAGCTAGTTAGAAAATGAAAGAGAGCAAGGAATGTAAAATCCAATTTATTCCCTTCTACTCTATGTGCACTAGTTAACTACACTGCATGGAAAGAAAGGAGTCTAAAATGAAAGGAAAATGTAGCCTATCTAACCCTTGAATCAATATACACAAAATAAACAAGGAGAATACAACCAATTGACCCGATTTATCATAATCAAGGACCAAGAGAGGTCAAGGGTTTATTTGAAAGAATATAAAGAACAAGAAGATATTCTATGAGACCAAGAAATGGTGGAAAAGGCTAGAAGTTGAACCATTATATTCACATAATAATGTACAATAAATAGTACAATCATAATAATCACCATGTAATGGTCAATGATACTTAATCGGAAAGATTAGAACCATAACCCTAAAACATAACCAAGAACATGTTTAGCTCATGAAGATTTGCATGAAAAATTTCCAAAAGTGGATGCCAAATACCAAGTTTGTTAATCTCAATGTGCAACAAATGAACCAAATAACTTGTAAGTGTTCACTAATGTGAACCTAAAACCGATGAGCGTGAACCCTGATGAGAAGTGAATTGGCTATAAGTCCACAACATCCCAAATCCTAAAAATACTTGACAATTTAATGTGCCAAGTATAAGTGTAGAAGAATTAGTGTTTCTTTGGTAGGTCAAAAGATCATCCTTGTAAATTCTGAAGATCAAGTCTAGAGACTATCAAGTGAACAAAGATGTTCACAAAACTACGACCGATAAAAAATGTCAATAATCTAGCTGACATAAAAAAGTGTTGATCATATCTCAATCTTGTATCCATCAAAACCTGTGTATGGAATGATTAAGCAAGGAGTAAATGATAATCCTATCAAGATGTTGTTGAGAAGTAAACCATTGGAACTGATAGTAATGCCTCAAATTTTGAAAGCAAATCATCAATAAAAAATGTCGAAACAACCATCAAGTCACAAATTTGAAATAAGTGACATAATCCTCAAATGCCAAAATAAAAACCCATCCATCAAAATGCTATCCATGCCAATATCCTCAAAATCTTGAAAATCCTCAAAATTGCCAAGGGTTGAACTGTCTTTGCGAATATCCTTTGAAGGTTATATTGACCAATCCAAAAACTCTATGTAAGTGATCCATGTCAAAATCATCGAGTCCTCAATCGACCATACCAAAGAAATCACAATTCTTAAAAAAATCGAACCGAGTAGATCTCGAAACTTGGAAGCTTGACAATCATCATTTGTATCTTCACCCTTGTCAATTGGAAGGTGAGAAGGTTGGGAACTTGTAAATCAACAACATCAATATATTCCCTTGAAAATAGAAAGGGGTAACCATAATGTCTTTGAGCGGAGTTTGTAAATGTGATCTTCAACTCAAAAGACAACCTTAACTGGTCCTCGATCATGCCCTAAGTCATCAATTCCTAAAAAAATATTCATGTCCATTTGCTTTTAGAAACCTCTCCTATCACACATGTTTGTCCCTGAGTATGAACTTGATAGTAAGACCGTTCCTTGTGCTTGTTTGGTCGACAACCTGAGGATAAAAAACCCCCGATGAAAGGAACTCCTCCAATGGATCACCCAAGGTACCTGACCTAACTATGATCCATGCAGACTTATTACATTATTAACCCACGCAGGGGTGCGAAAATTTTGTTTACAAAATTTTGATGCTGGGGTATCAGATACCCAAGTAGAACCAACA
Organism: Picea engelmannii; assembly: GCA_009831015.1. Classification (NCBI taxonomy): domain Eukaryota; kingdom Viridiplantae; phylum Streptophyta; class Pinopsida; order Pinales; family Pinaceae; genus Picea; species Picea engelmannii. The sequence continues at coordinate 198,843 of ML787527.1, read as the reverse complement.
ATGTCTTCCACATAGATGAATACTTCATGGCACATGAGTTGACCACCGTTGCTAAATGGGCAGTCAACATCTGGCTCCACATGGGG
>ML787527.1:174932-191464 GCA_009831015.1 Picea engelmannii | reverse complement strand
GCCTAGGTTATCTACACCTAGGGCCGATTTTCTTCTAGAGTTTAGTGATAGAGCCTTGTTGTAGCAACACTCTCCCTCACTACACTCTCTTGTCTTGATTTATCTTTCATGCTAGCCGTTTTTGCCAAGTTAACCTAAGGAAGGAGGAGAGAGCACAAGGCCTTGCTTTAGCAACACCAGAGTGAGCCTCTCTCCCCTAGGGATTTGATTCTGGGGCCCTGCCATAGCAACACTTCAGAACTTTTCTTTCTAGTCCTTAGTCGTCCTCCTTCAACCCTTGCGTCCTCTATTAAATTGACTCCATTAGCCCAAAGACATTGATCTTAGACCTCCAGTGTTGAGGTGCAAGTGATCAAACAACTCTCAAACTCTTTTCTAAATTGAAGCCCTAACTAACTGCTAACCCTAAGTTGCTGACGTCACACCTGAATATTTCATCTTTATGCAACAACGTCTTGTTTTAAGAGCAATTGAATGGTGATTTAGGCATTAATTGATGGTGTGTTGATTTGTTACATTGAATGCCATGTCATTTCAGTATCTATTGAGGAAGTGATATTATTTGCATTGCTATATTGATAAACATTGACTTCGTCAATATTTATTGCCATAATTGCATGTTTGAATATCAGATAGTCTTATGAAGGATTAACCCATTGAATTATAGCTTGCATATATTGGTTCGCTCTTGCTTTGTTCCGGGCAGGTGTTCCTCTTTGGGAATTCACTTCATTATTAGCTGTTTAGCCGGGACTATCTGTTTTGGTGGTGACCTATGAAGGGGGAACTTTACCTTTGTCCTTTTAACTTTTGCCCCTTCAAAACTCCAGGTTACCGGGGACGTCTCCCTTGGGCCTAACCTCCCTAAAGAGAAAGAACCTCCCCATCGCGGTGACATTGGGTGGGATAGGTTCCTGTTATGCCAGTTTGACCTCCATCTTATAGCCATTTGACTTAGCTACAAACTGTGCGATAACAGGACCAAAACGTTAGGCCTCCAGGAGCAAACGTTAGGCCTCCTTGAGCCTCTGGATCCTGCCACACGTGCCACTTGGCACACAACTTCCTCCAAAGTGTCCAAAACTATGGGTGATGTCATGGGCCTTCCAAGGCCTACATCATGGTGAGAACGGAAAGACACCCTTGGGTCTAGGCCTACTAGGTTGTCTCTGGTGGAACATCCCTCTCTCTCTCTTCGGTGCAAACCCTTGATCTGTCTCTGCCCTTGGTTGGGTTCTCAACATCCATCTGGTGGGCTTTTATCAATATGGAGGTTCGAACTAATCATCTCCCCATATGTACCTGTCCATTTGGTGTCGCCCTGCAACATCAACAAGTACGCCCTCCATGGGCTGATAAGTCACAGGGGTCATAGCAATGTCAATCACATCTAATAATCAAGTTATTTGAACATGTGCATGAAACCCCATTTCCCAGACAAGTGCTCAAAGACGTTAAGCTATTCTACAAGCTAGGTTTGGAGGGGATGCTAGGATGTCCTATTGGGCTAGTGCTCATTGGATGTGGGATGTTTTTGGCTGAAGAAAAATCCTGGCCATATAAGTGGATGAGGTGGTAAGGGATGTTTGGGCAATGGGTGCAGTGATAACAGGAAAATGTATGGCTTACTTGTGGGTGCCTTTGAAGAGGGTGAGTTGCACCTTGTCATGGATGCAAATGTTTCCAAGCCCATTCATGCCTTTTATTTTTATTCTTATTGCTTTTTCTTTCAAGAGACTAGTTAGGGGACATTGCCTTGGTGTCGTGACCATTGGTGACAATGCTACCCACACGCATTTCACGGAAATGAAAAGGCTGGCTCGTGATGAGATCCCCTTTCTCCATGCTATGCCACCAAGAGCCACTACCTTGGCATGGTGACCAACTGAATGGTAGTGTCATACCATTACATGCCCATGGACCTAATAGGTGGGCTCGTGATGAGATCCCCTATCCTCCAACTAGGTCTTGATTTATTATTTTTATGGGTCCCTTTGTTTCTTGTTGAGAAGCCTTTTATTGCTTTCTCGGGGATCCCTGGGCGAAGCATCTGAAGGTTTCATTCTTTTGGCTTTTATCTTTTGCCCGCTGCTTTTACCCTTTGGGCCTTTAGCCCCTTCTTCCCACGAGGTAAGGTACGACCCTTTCCTAGCTTGGAAAACCCAATGCCCGGACCAGTGTATGGGATGGATGAGAGGGAAAAAGATGAAAAGTGGTAAGTATGGTGGGAACAGATGATGACCTTTCATAAACCCCCCCTAGTGGCAGCTCAAACCCCATGGGAACCAACTTACTAGGGCATCCTGCCATTCCCCCCAGGTGTGGTCAAGTGGAAAGGCATAAGGTCCAAGCACACGTTAGAAGTAAAAGAATTAAATGCACATATTCAAATGTTTTGAGAATTAGAGTGACACATACCATGATACCCGGACTCATTACCTCATGGAGCAAGACCTATTTTTGTTGAAGGACCAGGCTGATGGGATGGATGTTGTTGCTGCTAACAAGGTGGAGGGGCTGAAGAAGAAAAGGATGGGCCCTCCAGGGCTAGGCTCAATTCGATTTGGCTCTCGGTACTCCATGTCTAGGACCTGTGGGCCTCGAGACATAATCTCCTTAGTTATCCCTAGGAGAGGGGATAACATGCTCTGCTACCAACAAATTGGCCTCTAGACACTATAAACACATCTCCTCTAGTGAAATAAGTCCCACACAACAATAAACTCGACCCAACACAACAAATGTGAGCTCCTCAAGATGATTTCGACCCTCTGCTCCAACAACTGAATACTCGACTCCCAAGGTAAATACGACTCCCTATCAACAGAAATCGGTCCTCTCAGCATGAATATCGGTCTAGATATAAGAGGTCATAGCCCAACAATGAATTCTACCTCTCCAACCACATATAACTCGGCCCCTTTGTAAGGAATTCGACTTGCACACAAGATCTCAGCCTCCTATCGAATGAACTCGATCGCTATAGGAAAAACTGAGCCTCTAACAACCCAAAACAATCTCCACACTCCTCAATCTAATGCAGTAACCAAGTCGACTCTTTCGACAATGAATGGTGAATGGAAAATCTGCTCAAAGAGTGAATCGATCTCCTCCCAGAAGACTCAGTTTCCCTTCCACAAATGGTCTTCTGCAACTAGATGAAAATGGATCTCCTCTATAGTAAATGCAAGTGAAAAACCCGGATGGTTTCCCCACAAAATGGCTAGGGTGTATCTCTTACCACCGAAATCTGACTAGGTAGGATGGAATCTTTCACCACTGAAACCAATCCATGCAAGGGTTTCCTCCAAACCCCAAAGGGTTCAAGAGCTCTCCAAATCAATATCAAATAATCATCAACATAATGAGAAAATGAGCTCTCATTGTGCTCTTATACCTCTTTTTTTTTTCCTCAAGTGACTTTTTAATTTCTCTTTAATAAAATCACTTTATTAATTTATCAACCTTTTTATTCCCAAAAGGTAATTTATTCAATTTTAAAGCATTTCTGGTCACTGAAAGTCACTTTTTTATCATCTCAACATTTAGAGCTCATCATCTCGGTTCCAACGCGCTATTACACCAAGGTAGCCCTCTTAGATTGTAATGTACCTTTCCAAATATGAGCTCCAGAGAGGAGGATTAATGGTCTAAACCGCCCCGTTAGACTATAGCTAGGACTAGAAAGGGGTAAATAGGGTTACTAGAGGTCACTCCAGTCAAAGGTGTTATATTTAGAAAGTGACATTGAGCTAAAAGTGGATAAAAGCGCTTTTAAGCCAATTTGAGCTAAAAATAGAACAAACGAGCTAAAATTAGAATTCAACAACGAATTAGGGTTTCTGGCAGCTATAAGAAAAGGTCCAGCGACCTAATTTAGCATTATGCAGATTTTGATTCGTCATTGAGGAGAGAGGCACATCTCAGGAGAGATAGTTCAGTGGATTCTAGGACGAGGACACTAGTTGGCTGATTTCGGTGTTGAGAGACGCACCCTAGTCACCAGGAAGATCACATATGTCTTCCATCATTTTTCAGCAGCAGTTACACAGGTTCCAGCAGCAAGCGCACACTTATTCAGGGTGAGGGCGTAGCTTCTGAGCAGGTTCAGTGGATCGACTTGTCCCATCTAGGGAGAGTTCAGAGATTCCCCTTCGACCCAGTTGAGAGGAAGGCAAGACACATCTTTTTTCTGGTTCCTTGTCAGATTCTGACGAAGGAATCATCTGGGGTGCATTTTCTAGACATTGGGAGTGCGACACTTTGGGCAGAGACATTCGGGGTTCCCGAGCGATCATCAGATTAGATCCAAGGAAACGCTTTCGACCCATTTCATAGTAGGCTAAGGCGATCATTTTGAGACACATCTCAGTCGATTTCGACGGTGGAATCACTAGGGCGCAGTTTCCCAGTGGTAGAGGGGTGCATTCCCCCAGGGGGATCCATCCGGGGTCCAGACACTTTCCATACTTGCAGCAATTACCGTGCGAGTTGCCATAGTTCCAGATCATACATTGATCCCGTAGTGCTCATCTATTATCGGGTATTGTCATTTAGTTTGCTTATTGTATTCCAACTAAGATCCTTTTGTCATTTGATCTAGCCGAGTGATTCATTTTTATTCAGCCGCATTCGACATTTGTACTCTGCAGAGATATCATAATATAAACTTTGCAGTCTTTTGTCGCATTTGTTATTTGTATGATCATTTATATGCTGTAAACAATTAATCCTACACACACATTAGCAGAGTCTCCTAGACTAGCCAAGTTAGGAACATTACAGTGGTATCAAACTTTAGTTTTGCTAGCCTCTGACTAAAGATGATGAGTGCAGCAGAGGACCCAGGGGGTTGTGAGCACATAGGTGACGAATATGTCAGTTACAACAGACACAAGGAGGGAAGACCTAGATATGATTTTCTCCCTTTTCCTCCCAACTCAGAGGAAGAGGAAGAGGCACAGAGGGAAGCAGAGAGAAGGGTAGAGTGAGAGGCTGAGCGTGAGGTAGAGAGGATGTTAGGAGACTGATATGAGAGACCAGAGTTTCCTAGATAAATTGTTAACTTTGCTGTATACAATGAATAAGTATTTTTTGTTGGTATATATTTTATATGACGTAAAAGAAAATAATTTGGGTTTTTTGGTTTTTTGTGGTTGGTTGCCAAGAGTTAAGTTTAGTGCCTTGTCTCCACTCAGGGATTATGGGGTTAAGAAGTATGCCCCTCTAAGAATTGGTTATTTAGTGTTTATAGATTAGAATGGGAGACTAGTGCCTAAAGGCTAGTAGTCTCTTGTCTAATCAAGATAAACCATGAAAGACAAGGCCCTACAAGAAGGCTTTTCTCAAGGGAGTAGCCTTCACGAACAAGATCAACAAAATATTAAAGAGTACTTGAAACCTTTATGAAAAAGTGTAAAACTGATCAAGATAAGAGATAAGCACTTACCAAATCGTTTTAAAGAATATGGAAGAGATACAAACCCTAGACATCCTCCATCCAAGTAGTTGAGTAACTCCTCAATGGATCGATCTTGCTAGCTGTAGTATAAACTTGTATGTTCACAATAGTCTTTGAAATGCCAAGAAGAATAACCAAGAAAGAAAGAGCCCCAAGAATCTTTGTTGCAAAAATCGCCAAAAATTCATAGAAATCGCTATTTATTGCGATTCGAATAAGAAAACAAGAAATTGCCAAAAAATCGTTGAAACAATTGAGTCGATTTTTTGATAAAAAATTGCGAGTCGACGGGGAAAAATCGCCTAATGAAAAAGTGGTCGGTTTAAGTTATCCACCACATTTTTTTTGGGTTTATTTGACATTTAGTCAAGAAGGAGAGCCAAGGAGGAGATCGAAGCCATCCAACCAGCCAAGGAAGAGTTTGCCATGGGGATTTTGTGGATTCAAGGGTCAGATTTGTGGATTTGGCATTTGGAATTTTCAGTCCACTTCACAGTTTTTGCATTTGGAGGTAAGTAAAAACATTTGCCCATTATTTCTCATTTTTCCACCATAAATGTTAATAGGTTTTCAGTGGCAGTGAGTTTTACATCTTCAAAATAGATTTTTGATGGATCAAAAACCATTTTTTGCCACTGTTATGTGATTTTTTTTCTTGCAATGTATGCCCAAAAACGTTTTTGGGATTTTCTTTCCCCAGGTCAATGTAAATTAGATAAAAAAAAATCATGTGTTTTTCGGGTTCAAAACCAAGTTTGAATGCTAGATACATAATTGATTTATCTCTGTTTTTTAAATTTTCATCTTTTCATCAATAACACATGCTAAAAACGATTTTTTTTCCCTAGGTTCATATTTTTCCATATTAAAGATGCCAAAGTTATTGGATCCATTCTGGGAGTATGGTGAGCCTGTTAATCTAGGGAATCGACAAATTCTCTCATGCAATCTATGTGGTAAAAAAATGACCGGTGGGGTATAGAGGCTAAAATACCACCTTGCGAAAATTCCCAAGCATGAGGTGGGTATATGTCCTAATTCATGCCCATAACTCGTTGTGAAGACCACATAATCCCTTGAAGAATATGCAGAAAACAAAAAGTACACAGAAGCCAAGAAAAAAGAAATTGCTTCAAGATCCAAGTCAAGCACACACACTCTTGGGGCATTGAGAGTGGGGTCTAGTGAGATCCACTTCTCACAGTCCGTAATGCCTACATCAACATCACCATTTTTTGTGCCAAGATCCACACCTGATGCACAACCGTCTATCAGGTCCATGTTGAAAATAAAAGAGAAAGAAGAAGCGGACAAAATTGTGGATAGATGCCTTCTATGGAGTGATTTTCCATTCAATTTTTCCAAGAACCCATTCTATGTGTCCATGTTTGAGGCTGTTGCTATTGTTGACCCGGGGTATAAGCCCCCCACTTATGAGGAGTTGAGAGGGCCCATCCTTCAAAATGAAAAGGTCGATTTCACTCAGAGGTTGCAGGAGCTTTGAGATTCATGGGAGTTCACAGGATGCAAGGTGAGGTCAGATGGTTGGATTGATGGGAAGGGTAGGATCCTTCTCAATTTCTTGGTTCATTGTCCCAGGGGGACAATGTTCATGAAATCTGTGGATGCATCTGCACATGTCAAGGATGCGACAATACTTTGTGACTTGTTGTATGGGTTCATCCAAGAGGTAGGTCTGTAGCATGTTGTCCAAGTCATAACAGACAAGGCTGCAAATTATGTGGTTGTTGGTAGGATGCTTATGTCCAGGTATCCTACACTATTTTGGACTTTTTGTGTCGCTCATTGCCTTGACTTGTTGTTAGAGGATATGGGAAATATTGATTGGATCAAGGATTCCATTGATTCAACGAGGAGCATCACAAAATTTATATACAATCATGCTTCTGCACTTAGCTGAGCTTGATGAGAAAATTCATAGGTGACAAAGAGTTGGTGCGTCCTGCCATCACACGCTTTGCCACTAGTTTTATTTCTCTTCAGTCTCTCTTGAATTATAGGTGGAAATTGTAGGCAATGTTCCTTTCACCTGAGTGGCGTGCTTTATCATGTAGTAGTAAACAACAGGGGCAAGCCATTATGAGGCTAGTTGCATACCAGGAGAGCTTTTGGGTTGCGGTGAAGGAGGTGTGCACCATCAGTGAACCTTTGGTAAAGGTTCTTCGCTTGGTCGACGGGGACAAGCCCGCAATGGGCTACCTATATGAGGCCATGGATAGGGCCAAAGAGTCCATTCATGCTTATTATGAGGACAAGGGGGATTAAGGGCAAGAGAGAAAAAAAATGATATGGACGGTGATTGATGACTGATGGAACTGTTGACCGCCTATTCAACTAGGGGGTCAACTCCTTGTACCATGAAGATATGCACCATCAGGTGCTACCAAGTCAGAGACTTATTGGTTCTAACAGACAGTTTTGGCCTTCAGCACATATTTTTGTAATGGAATTTCCGCTCCCTTCTGTGGGATAATAATGTAATAGGTCTGCATGGATCATAGTTAGGTCAATTACCTTAGGACTTCATCATTAGAGGAGTCCCTTTCACTAAGTGTTTTTTTTCCTCAGGTTATTAATTTGGTCTAACCAGCCTTATTAATTTCCCTTGAGTTTTTCACTCCCACAAATAATTCCTCCAAAGTGGTGAAAGACGTTCTAATGGTTTAGCTCTCTGGTAGCTAGGGTCTAGGAACGTTGTAAATGACCATGTAAGACATCTCCTAAAGTTTTGCGGAATTCCGTTGAGTCTAGATAGTTTTGTTTTAATTTATTAAAATTGCCTAAGTTGGGTAATTTTAATTAAAATTTGATGAAAAATGTAAAAACTAGGTCCTTGGGCTTTTGTTAAGGGTATTTGTGCTCGAAAGAAATGGAATGAGACCCCCTACACCCTTGGACCAAGTTTCAACTCAATTGGACAAGTTTTGGTAGATGTTTGTCCATGAGGAGTCTTGGTCAATCAAAAACAACAATTTAATTGCTAGTCATGACATAGTCAAAATGTCATTTTTTGTAAAATTGAGCTAAATGGTTAGAGTAAAGGTGGGATATCATGTCTAAACCTTAGCATATCCTATCCTAAGCCCTTTCCTAACCTTTTACACCCCTTCACTATTACACTCACTTCATTTCACTTGCTCCCCAAGGAAAGTTGCGCCCCCCTTGAGGATGTCAATGTCCCAACTTAAAAATTAAAGTGGGATAACCCTCCTAACCCCTAGTGCACCCTTCCTAGCCCCTAACCATAGTGTTGGGTGGTCTAAAAGGGGATTACCCATCCCCCTCACTCATCCCTCATCCCCCTCACCTCTCCAAAACCCTAAAAGTGCGCCCTCCTTGAGATGATCACTATTGCTTGGGTGTTGACACTTGTCTAGCATCCAAGAGGTGTAACTTTACCTCTCTAAGTATAAATCAAGGCCCTCTCTCCCTCATTTCTCACCAATTCTGTTGCTACTATTACTCTACCCAATTTTCTCCTCACTCTCCTCATCTCTCCCATCTTGCTCTCATCCATTTTGTTGCTCTCACTTTTGGAGAGGGACTTGCTGCAAGTATTTGCAACAACTTCCTAGTTGTTAATAGAAAGCTTTGGAGGACTAATGGTGTGTCAAAGAGTATTCTTGGTGCATCTATGATTTGAGGTGATCTTGTTTGGTTTTTATTTGTTGAAGCATTCTTTAGATCTAGAGTAGAATTCTCAAGCAAAGTATTTTTCTTGGGTAGATTTCCAATAGTATTATTGTGAATCTAAGTGAGTAGAGATTAGACTTGCAAAGTATTTTGTTTGTTCTAACTCATCTACTCACCATTTGCTCTTGTCTTGTAGCTTCTTCACAAGTATTTGCAGGTTACTTCAAGGGTTTGAAAGGCTTGTTTCAAGTTGGAAACTTGCCTTCATAATCCATCTTGAGCCTCTTTAATTTCTATAAGTTATCTAACACTTAGAATAGGTCATCAAAATATTTTATCTTGCTGAAATTTTTATGCAGAAAATTTCTGTGTAAAAACATAAATTTTCTTTAACTTTGGTTGTCTTTTGCAGCAAACTTTTGCTTGCTGGTTTTTGCAGATTCTCGCCAGTACAAGGGGAGGTGTTGCCCATTTTGGGCCACAAAACTGTAGATTTTTAATGACAAAAATCAGCAAATGAAATTTCTGTCAAACACATAGCAACCTACAGATAATTGTCTTCATAAACTTCATAAATGCTTTATACCCACATTTAGAAATTACCATAAGCATAAATACACATTGCTAAGCAAAATAGCATCGGAAAAAACAAAGTGGACAACAACCCATAACACTCAGAAATTTAGGCAAATGCCAGGGAAAACCCCAATGTGGGGAAACCCAACGAGAGAGAGAGATATTATTATTCAGCTTCAGGAAAGTACAAAACAACAACAAATACACATTTCCAGCCAAGGAAAATACCTCACAACACCAAAATAGTCCCACCAAATTCTGCCTCGTTTTCCATGCCAAAATAGTACTGTTGTATGGCTTGCTCCATACCTTGTTTTCCGTTCCCACAGTCAGCTTTACGGAGTATTTAGTATGACCCATAAACAACCACCAAAATATTGAAATCCACTTCGAAAACTGTGCCCAAAATGCCTCAATTTCCGTGCCAAAACTGTACGGAATGTACGGAATATACAGATCCGTACAGTACAACCTCCCACAACAGAAAAATAACTCAGCCCAAAAATCACAGAATTTTTTTTTCGGATTCGTGCCCTCCTTCTTGGGAAATGTGCCCTCCAAGATGCTCACTTTCCTCTCTCAAGCTTACTCAGAAAATCTCTCACACTCAACTCCTCTCGTCTTCTCAACATGTCTTGCACACTACCCAATGCATTCTTTTATGAAGTATTGCTTGACATAAGATGGTCTCAGATGGAGAAACCCCGATGGGGTAATCCTTAGGTGTGTGATTTTCACTCACGGTATTGTGGAGGCCACCTTGCGGCTCACACTACTGCCCATAAGATCCTAAGGGCAGGACATTATTGGCCCACTGTTTTCTCCGAGACACATTGATATGTCAGATCTTGTTATCCTTGCCAGTTCTTTACTAGGAAACAATGCCTCCCCGCCCTCCCTCTTAAACCGGTCGTTGTAGAAGCACCTTTTTAACAATGGGGAATGCATTTCATTAGAGAGTTCAAGGACAACTCTAGTAATGGTTACCGGTGGGTTTTAACTGCCACATATTACTTCACTAGATGGGTGGAAGCCATCCCAATGAAGAAAGCAACATAAGAGGTCATGATGAAATTTCTTTAAGAAAAAATTATCACTAGATTTGACATTGCTGCAAAGATAACCATGTATAATGCCAAGGATTTTAGCTCGATGGCGCTTAATGAGTTTTGTTTCAAATATGGAATTGTCTGGTCACACTCCTCGAATGATTACCCTCAAGGAAATGGACTAGCAAAATCTAGCAATAAGAATATTGTAAAGAAGATTGTTGGAGAGAACAAGAAAAGTTGTGATAGAAAGATCAAGTATGCCTTATGGGCAGACCGCACAACTACTAAGACCTCTATTGGGAAAACCCCTTTCGAATTGGTTTATGGGATAAAAGCATGCCTGCCTATAAACCTCCTGATTCCAACCTTGCAAGTAGTTCAACACTTCGCCACGAATAAAGAAGCATTGCAGGGGTGAATTGATCAACTCATAGAGTTGGATGAAACTCTGGTCGATTTGTTTATTCCTAGTCGAGTTCTTTATTCCCGATATCTTGTTTACCTCTTCATTCCTCTATCGAAATCTTGTTGGCTGAACATCTAAACTACAATTCATTTCATTACATTGCATGCTTGCTTGTTCTGACTCGTCATTTGGGTTCATTGCAACATAGTTGTCATGCAGTCGAACTCTCACATGGTCGACTAACAACAACAAGTCGAGTTCTTTATAGTCGTTGTTCTGATATATAACCAGTCGAAAAATCTACCAGCAGGAGAGCATAGTCAAGAGAAACGCCTCTCCATCATAGCCAAGAGAAACATCTCTCCATCTCTATCGATTCAATTGATTCTTAATTCCGTAGGGCATTGTCTGTGACCAATAAACCTTGTTGCTTCATAATAACAAAATGACAGAAAGGCTTTACAATTTTTCTGCTTTCTTGTGCAAATTTGTCTTTGTCAGCATCCACCAACGGTCACAGGCTATTAGAATCTTGTTCCTTGAACAATATTATAAAGAAATCTTTCACGCAACATCTCCATTTCGTGAGTATCTTCAGAATGCAAATTCTTCATTTCTTTCTCCTTTTTCAGGTTCTTGATTCACCATTGCTTTCAAATTTTTTGTAGGTTGATCAACACGCACGAGCAAGCAACATTTGCTTGCATCCACGAGTAATCAACGACAAGCAGCATCCACGAGCAGGCATCATCCACCAACTTCTCAAGCAAATCTAACTTGTCCATTTCAAGTCAAATCTAACTTGTTTTGGCTCAAGTCACACGGCAACAAAACCAAAATATCGTAGTCGAGGGACTGAGACATGCATTCAAGAAGAGAGATATATTATAGGAGAAATATTAGGGACACACACGTACTCAAGAAGAGAGAGAAGTATTTTGGAAGGTTAACCAACGACCTTTGTATTCCATCTTCATGATTATATATACATAGGAGAGATGGTTGGAGCAGTTGCACCCACTCCAACTAATCATTAGTTAGATGCATTTATCCTCTACATGTATTTACTTTCTTTAGTACATCTGTTCACATATTATCTTATGTTAGTGTATAATATATGATGACTGTTATCGTAGGATTTGTACTTGTGCAAATCCCTCCATAAGATTCCAATCTTGTGTAACAATTTTATGTGTACCACTGTCAACTAAGTAGAGACTTCCCTCATTTTAGTGTTGGAAGGAAGTCCACCACAAGGGAGGCTTCCCTAGTGACCTCAAGGGATCAAATGGAAAGATTAGCCGTTTCTACAACCCCCTATCTTGGTCACCTGATGGTTAGGTCTAGGTCTAGGAGAGGAAATGAAAGGGAACGAGGTAATTTTTTCACTTGTACGAGACAATAAACAAATTATATAGCTCAATAACGACCTCTCAGACACTGGATGATCAATAAATTGCAATGGTTGTTGCAAATTACATCTATAAACAATTCTACAACAACAATTAATGTTTGCAACAATAAGAATAAATAATACTCATAAATGTAGCAAATTAGCATGAAAATTATGCCTTGAACATGTACAATATTATCCAATTGCTAGATGAAATTTATAAGTAGCTTAAGCCACTTTTCCAAGAGTGTATGCAATAAATTAAAGTAAAATTCAGTGGGTGTAGAAAATTTTTGTAACAACAACAATAAATAACATTTGTTTGCTAATATTAGGGTTAGAGAAGTTAGTAGGATAGTTGGGAGAGAGAATATTAAATTTAAATGCTACTTTCACCACAAGAACAACTCTTGACTAGTGTCATTGTCCTCTAGGGCCTATGGAGTCAAACATGCACAATATTGAAGATTGAACTAGATGAATGAGAAGGATAAGGTCTAAACCCTAAGGTGCAAACACTCTTGTGCCTTAGGACTAGACCTTGAAGAAAATGGTTCCTAGGGTGAAAACACTCTTGGGTCATAGGTGTCGTTTTCCTTCTTCTAAATCAACTAGATCAAGAATCCAGGACTAAGATTAAAACCCTAAGTGAAGGTTGCGGGGGAGCGCCCCCCCCCCCTCCCCCTCTAACCCGCTCTCGAATCGCGCTCTGAAGGGGAGCGTTCAGGGAGCGTGCTCCTGAGTGCACACCTTGAACGCTCCCCTTTGGGAGCGTTTTTAGGGAGCGTGATTCCTCACCAAGAAATGTGCTCCCTGGTTTTTTAGGGAGACTCAGGGAGTGAACCCTCCTTTAGAAGGGAGCACACGCTCCCTCCTCAGGGAGCATTCGCTCCCTGAGTGCTCCCAAGGAAATAAAAATGCTCCTTGAAAACGTTCCCTGAGCCTGCGTGCATGAGGAGGAAGAAATTGTTTTTTTTTTGAGAAATGAAGCAAGGGAGGGTAGCCTAGGGTTAGGTAAGAGGTTAAAACACTATTTTACTCCCATTTCTCTCATTCTATTTCTCATGTCATCCATTTTTTTGCTAAGAGGGTTTTGACTCTTGAGAGGGTTTTTGCTAGTTCTTGAGGAGATTGAAGGCTACCATTTGTGAGAGCTTGGAAGGGAGATTGAAGGCTACCATTTGTGAGAGCTTGGAAGTGAGATTGAAGGCTACCATAGTCATATTCAACCACCATTGGAGAGCTAAAGAGGTAGGTTGTTAAAGCCCATTTTTCTTTCTTGTTTTTTTTTTCTTTTTTTAAATGCATGTGTTGTAAACTAGTTACTTCTCCTACTCTTTCCCATTTATCCTCCATCATTCTATTGTAGGTAGCAACTTGTTATCAAGGGCCAAGGTTCAACATTCATGATGTTGATGTCAATGTGGTGTGCCATTTTGGTTCCATTTTTTATTATAATGATAGTGGTGGGAGGTTCACGTCGAAATACCCATGATAGTGATGAATAAATAGAAGTGGACAACACATACCAAGGAGAGAAGGAAGGAATGAAAGGAGCTGAAGACAATGAAAATGACAGTGATGGTCAGGATCCCCAAAAATCCAAAGACACGTACACACCTTTGTGGAAGTATGTCACTAAGCTTATTGGAGGGAAAGGGGGTGGAACAAGGAAATTTATATGCCAATTGTTATACAGAATACACAGGTTCCTATACCTGTGTGAGAAAGCATCTATGTGGGTCTATGTACTGGGATGAAGGTAAGAATATAGGAATCAAAGTCTGTGTGATTATTGATTCCAAAGATAGACTTAAATACCAAAGGGAAGAGGAGGTAGAAGTTAGAACAAAACAAAGCCAAAATACCAAGGGGTGAACCTGAGAATGCACGAAGAATGTTCATTGGTCAAAGCGCATCCCCCCATGCTAGTGCATTCTCGCCTTCATCTTCACCTAGAACACTTTCAGAATTCCTTGACCAAGGTTGTAGAGATGATGTGGATGCAAGAGTTTATAGGTTTCTATATGCATGTGGTATACCATTCAATGTTCTTCGCTCACAATATTGGCTTGAAATGGTCCAAGCCATCAATGGTGCCCCTAAAGCTTATAGGAGCCCCAGGTATGACAAAGCTAGAACCATGAGACTTGACAGGGAAAAAGCCAAAATCCAACGTGCTCTAGGAAAATTTACAAATGAGTGGAACCTAAATGGGGTATCAATTGTATCTGATGGTTGGATGTAATGATCCAAAGCCATTATGCAAGGATCATCACTGTTTTGGTGTCTTTTTAAAACTTTTTCTGAGTGAGGTATTTTGTCAAACAGTTTGCTGATCTATTTGTTTACTTGTGTTTATATGTGTGTATGCAGCAAATAACAAGAATAGACAACCATGAAACATACCTCAACCATATGCAGATTATGAAATTAAAGCATATGAAGCATCTACAACATGTAAAGGAAAGCTGAAAGTAAAGACATTTATATCATCATCCACTTAACCATGTATGCATGTAAACTTGAAGAAAAAAAATAATGTGATTTTACTAAGGCATAAGCTTGCTTCTCAAACATGGGATACTTAAGCTTTGAATTTTGCAAGGCGCGACTCATATATGCAATGGGTTGATCACGACCTTGATCATTTTTCTGAAGCAACACACCAACAATAGTGTCTTCAGAAGCAAAAGAGAAAATCTGAAAGTCCTTAATATAGTCTGGGCTAATAAGGATGGGAGCTTAACATATGGCAGTCTTAATACACTCAAAAGCTCACCTACTTTCTTCATTCCACCCAAATTTAACATCCTTATTAAGAAACTTATATATAGGTTTCATGATCTCAGCATAGTTAGGAATGAACCTATGGACAAAATTGGTTTGTCCTAAGAAGGATTGGAGAGCTTTCTTTGATGCAGGCAAGGGCACTTTGCTAATAGCCTCAACTCTCTCTGGGTCTAACTTGACCCCTTCTTTTGAAATTATGTGGCCCAATAATTTTCCTTCAGTCACCCCAAAGACTGACTTAGCAGGATTTAGAGAAATTCCAAACTCTCTACATCTGTCCAAAACTTGCCTAAGGTGGTTAATGTGAGTTTTCCCATCCTTAGAAAATACTGTCAAATCATCTTGATATATTTCAATTAATTTTCTGATCAGCCCCCTAAAGGCATAATCCATAGCTCTCTGAAAAGTAGCTCCAACATTTGATAAACCAAATGGCATTCTAAGATATTCAAAGGTTCCACATGGAGTAGTAAAAGTTGTCTCATGCCTATCTTATGTTTTAAGTCTGATCTGATTATAACCTGAAAAACCATCAAGCATGGAAATCATTCCTGATCCTGTTACTCTTTGAAGTAAAGTTTCTATCTTGGGAAGGGGGTAGTGGTCTTTTATGCAAGCAATGTTCAAATTCTTGAAGTCAATGCATATCCTGATCTTTCCATTCTTCTTCCTAGCAACAACCAAATTTGAGCACCATGAAGAATGTCTAGTTTGGGCAGTGATTCCTGCCTCTAACATTTTCTGTAGCTCTTGTTGGACCAAAGGATCTAACTTGGGGTTCATTTGCCTCAATTTCTCTTTAAAGCAGTGTTGACAAAATCGCCTAAAAATCGCCGAAATCGCGATTTTTTCAAGAGGACGATTTTTTTAAAAAAAAATCGCTGAAAAAATCGATCGATTTTTTAGGAAAAAATCGCCTAAAAATCGCGGGTCAATGGGAAAAAATCGCCTAGGTGTAAAATAAAAAAAAACTGCAGGTTTAAGGGGTCCGTGAGGGGTTTTTCTTCATTTTATTTGTGCATTTAGCCAAGGAGGAGAGCCAAGGAGGAGAGCCAAGCTATTCAACCAGTCAAGGAAGAGTTTGCCATTGAGATTTTGTGGATTCAAAGATCAGATTTGTAGATTTGGCATTGGAATTTTTATTCCATTTCACAGTTTTTGCATTTGGAGGTAAGTTAAAAAATTTGTCCATTATTT
>ML787527.1:138720-166674 GCA_009831015.1 Picea engelmannii | reverse complement strand
TCTCTAAAACTTAGTACTTTGTCTTGAGTCTTGAGTCTTGACTCTTTATTATGGCTTATTCTGTAAACAATGAAGTTATGAAGTTATGAACTTAAGAACATCATATGACAATTTACCTTTGAAGTTTATGATTGATGTTATGAATCATGATGCTTTAATGTTGAGTCCCACAAATGTTTATGATTAATGTTATATGTGTAGTATGTAGTATGTACTAAATGGTTGATGCTTTAATGATTATCGATTCATCACTAATCAATTAATTAACTGATCTTATATCTATGTTTTTTGCAATTGATTCAACATTCTGCGTGTTTTATATATATATATATATATGCATCAAAATATATATTTTTCATGTATTATATAAAAAATGCTCCCGAAACACTCCCGCTCCCGAAGATTTTTTGAAAATCTATGCTTCCCGCTCCTAACAGCCTTGCCCTAAGGTGCAAATACCCTTGGGCCTTAGATTCTTAACCCTAACAAAGAATGCTTTCACAAAACTTCGATAATAAAACTTTGTGAATGAGAGAAGCACTTATGTCTCCTTCCTAGGCTTTCAACAAGATAAAGAAACTTGAACAAGATAGTAATTAACACCTTAACCATTAGCAAAAGACATGAAATTGCCAAAATTACTTACTTCTCCAAGTTGCTAGACCATACAAAACCCTAGTTGCATAAATAAATCATCCAAGAAAGTAAGAACATCCACAAAAGATCCTTCCTCAAAAATAGTGCGTGAGACCAAGAGACCAAGGGAAATAAATAGCCAAATTTTTAAAGAGTTGCACTCCCACAAGTGTGAGAGGAAGTGATGATGAAAATGAATGGAGTGCTAGCCTTATTTATAAGGAAAACCCTAGCACTCCAAAATTCACAATGATGGAATGTCATGTCTCTTAAGTGGAGTCGATCCCTTAGATTTTCCTTTACAAATGATAAATGTGCAAAAATAATACAAAAATTGTCGCACATTTGGTGATGTCATGCCCTCAATGGGCTAGGAGGGCCTCTCCAAGGTTGTGTCATCGTTTGAGGTGAAAAGTAGGTGGAAGCATTCTACATCCTCTCTCAAAGTCGTCATTGGTGTCCAAGTAGTAGCAAACCCCATCATCTCCATCAAACCCTAGCATGATGTCATCAGCTAAAAGCCTAGAGTCCAAGGTGCAAGGAATGGCATCTGAAGAGGAGAGGGTTGTACATCGTCTCTAGGTGTCCTCCAATCATCTCCCTGTGCGACGTCCTCCATCTAGTACAAGATAACCTTTGGGCTGTAGAACCTAGGGTGTGGGCTTTCTGCCCATCTTTGTGCCACCATGACCAAATATGTCAAAATCATGCCCATCTTTCCATCGTCCAAAGTCTCGAAGGTGTGAGATCCCATGTCTGAATGTTTCAAGTCACTGGGTGACTCACTACTTTGCATCACAAGTGCCAAATCCTGCAATAAAGGCACAACGTCCTAGGGGAAAGCTTGGGGCATCCTTCAAATAACCATGTCAGGGGCATCCAAATCAAAACAAAATATGAAATCAAACCAATGTTCATAATATATATTAGTCCTTGAATCATGCAAAGTAAGTTGTTACTTAAGATATAAACGACATGAATAATTCACTTCAGTGTCTCCTTCAAGTATTACATCGACTCAGGAATTTATGTAAGTTGGCAAGTTTGAATATGGGAGGGCCTTCATCAAACCCTATTAGGTGTGTCGACCAAAACAGTGAAAGAAAAGACCCAGGTAGAAGGATAGGTCTCGAGGGAAATAATGAAAGAAAAGAACCCTTCAAGAGTAAGTGTGATAGTGGTACTTGTTAGGCTTACTTCATGGCTTATGGTGTCTTCTAATCTATTTCTATGAGCGCCTTTGTGGAGGGTGCACTTGTTGTTGAGTTACCACTTTCTAAGGGAAATTTTTTCCAAACCCCTTTATCTACCTTTTTATTTGTCCTCTCATCGTATCTGCAAGCCCCCTTTTATAAGGTTTCAAGCTATAGCATCACTACTTGGGACTGGGGCGAGCACGAAAAGGGTAGAGCTCAAGTTTGGAGTGGCTTTTGAGAGTCCTCTGCTATCACTCCTTTCTTTCTCTAGCATCATTCTTTTATTCTTTTAGCAGCAACTGTAATCAACCTTTGGGCCTTCATCCCCTTTTCTCATGAGAGAATGGACCATGACCCATTATCGAAGTTTAGTACACCGCGATAGGCTCCAGGATGGAAACTGTTAAGTATGGTGGGGAACAGAATGTTACCCTTGTGAGGGACCCCCAGTAGTACCCTTTTCCATGGGCGGTAACAACATGGGACTAGGGCACATAAGCTGCCCACCAAGGTGAAATAAGGAAACAAACATATCTTCTTGAGCAACTGATCCATTATCCAACTTCAACCAATTATCCTCATCCACATGCCTAGTAAATTAAGCACAACACTTTGCATGAAAGGACTAACATACCTCATTGTGACACTGGCTTACCATCTCCCATACACTGAGTCGACTGGATGTGATGAGCTTGGTTGCTTTGTAGTAGAAAATGAAATTTGAGGGGCGCTTCTGGGTTGCTATCTGTGGACATGTTGATCATCATCATGGTCGGGATCATTGTCTCCATTGCAGGCCATGAGACATGATCTCCTCTAGTTACCCCTAGGCATGGGGGGGTATCAATGACTATTACAAGGGCCTACGAGGCCTCTTCAACAATCATCCAAAGCATAGAATCAAGGAACATGTTTTCCAATGATCCTTGAGGTTAATTAGGTGATCCTAGAATGCTGCATGGTATTCCTAGCCAAGATAGTCGGAAGAGAATCAATGTAGAATTGAAGTTGGCTAGTCTTAGGTCTAGTGTGGAAAATGTGTTAAATGTACCTGGAGGGATGTTGGGTGAAATAATCAGTCAAACTTAAATCGTAATACATCAAATATGACCAAGTTGATTATTAGTTAAAAAATTTTGGGTCAAAAAAAGAATTTTATGAGAGAGAAAAGAGAGAATGCCAAGAGTCACTTGGAAGTAAAGAGTCATTTGGAAAGTCAAGAGTATCCTTATTTTGTATAAAGGGAGCCCTTGCTCTCATTTGAAGAGATATTTTTCTTTGCCATGTAAGCTATCTTCTATGTGAATAAATAGGGCATAGTTGGTCAATGCTTTTATACTTTTGTGAAGTTGTCAATGGCCATAGACTATTCTCGCCATTCACAATCTTTGTTGGTGCTTGTAATGATGGATGTTGTGGTTTATGGACTTTCTCTTGTTCACTATTTCTATGCATACTTATCATATGATTTGCTAATAAGTTGGATGTAACTCTCAACAATGTGTAGGTTATCCTTGATCCTCAAAACAAGCTTTGGGTTTTGTGCAAGCAATAGATGGTGGGGTATTCTCCCTGCTCTTTTCACTTCTCCTTTTTCTCTATATCTGACGTTTGATCTAGAAAGGATTCTCTCTCAATGATTTGTAGGCTATCCTCGATCCTCAGCGATGGCTTCAAGGTTTGGTGCAACGATAGGTGGCAAATTATTCTCCCTTCTCTTTGTGCCAAATTTTTGTTTCATGTCAAATTGGTTCTTGAATGCGCTTCTGCAAGATTAGATTAGGTTGTATTTCATCTGAATTTTTCATTGTAAAGTAGATGCAATTTATTTATTTCATAAAAGAAACAAAGTAATGAACCAGGTCGTAACTGGTAGCTTTGAAGAACCAACAACAAGTCGGGCCATAATTGGCTGGTTTTCCATTTTAACAGTGGAAGGTCTAACAGTTCCCTTCACTAGGTGAACTTGTGATGTTGACAAGGGGACATTTTCCCATGTCAACACATTACTAATAATCTTATGCATGTTTTTGAAAATCCTTCTTCAAACTCTTCCCAACGAAAATTTGATTTTGTGGCATGATCAAGACTAAGCCTCGAATTACTAGCTTCATTGGAAAGGTACAACCATATCAAATATGCATCATTCTAGTTTTTCTTTGCAATACATAACAATTTTCTATGATCAACATCATCGTCATCTCTACAAAAATTTGGTAGTTTGATATGTGCAAAATACCAATAGTGGAAATATACTTCCATACAGGTAAAAATTAAGATGACAAGTATGCAAGCATAATAGAAGAAGTCAATTGGGTTTACCTTCTTGTTGATCGGCCTTGTGCCTTGAAGATTTTAGGATTTACTCTAGGTACCATCCTTGAAATGAGAGGAAGTACTTGGGGTTTTCCCTGGGCTTGTACATATGTTGTGCACTTTTATATTAACTATATATGGAGTGCAAAACTAGGGGGTGAGTGATCAAGGTTGACCAAGTCTCAAATAAAATACAATAAATTATGTGGGTGATCAATTTGAACTAACTCATCCAAAGGATAAAATATATAGTACAAAATTGTGTTGAAGTACAAAAATAGATAATGTACAATTGTGATACATGTGTAGTCATGTTTTACCAGACTATGGCTCATCAATTCCTCCTTGCTTAGAGGAAATTGTCCCCAATTTCTATTGGAAATGGGG
Source organism: Picea engelmannii (assembly GCA_009831015.1). Taxonomy (NCBI): domain Eukaryota; kingdom Viridiplantae; phylum Streptophyta; class Pinopsida; order Pinales; family Pinaceae; genus Picea; species Picea engelmannii. The sequence goes on along the minus strand of ML787527.1, from coordinate 162,139 downwards.
AGATTGTTGCACAAATTTTCATCGGGACAACTACTTAGCCTAAGTGGGAAAAATGCCTTTGTGGCCCATCAAGTTATGGTGTGAGGCTACCTAGTGGATATGGTGTGGACATGAAGGAGATTATTTTTAAGAAGGGGAGGTTGAAAATATGGAATTGCGGCCTCTGAATGTGTGATTAGCACTGATTTCTCTAAGTGAGGTGGCTCATACAACTATAACTGGTTGATAGTCACCATGTTGTGGATGCCAAGTTGAGGTGGAAGGTCCAACTTGAATGCATTGGAACCCATTTATTGTGTGATGGTGTAAGGAACATACCAAATGGGCTTGAGCTTGTGATGTTGTTGAGTTTTGAAGCGTTGCTTGCCCAAGCGTAGCCTAACTCTATCACTAAACTGAGAATAAGGAGCAACTTGATGTCTATCATGAATTTCCCTATAATTAGCTTGTGTCTACTAAAGGATGTCTTGAATCTTGGAGTGGATCATGGCTAGGTTTTGCACAAAAGAAAAATCTTTGTTTTGCTTCTTCTATTGGTGGGATGTGGATGGAATTAGGAGAGTGATGGGAATAATAGCATAACAAGCAAGATGTTGAAAGCCAAAACAAACCTCAAAAGGGGAGTGCCTCTATTGTAGCTATACTATGAAATATGCAAGCACCGAGACCAATATTTGCTCTGTTGGTGGCATGAACTAATGTGTTGTTCACTACCTCAGTTTGGCTATCAGTGTGTGGATGAAATGGAGTAGAAAATCGAAGTTGACAACCTTCCACTAGGATTTACAAAAGTGTTTGAGAAATCTGAAGTCGCAAATGGAAATGATGGTCAATGGTAATCCAAAATGGCTCCAAACATGTTGGAAGAATTTTTTTGTAGCTTTAGGAGCTTCAATAGTCTTGTTGCATGGTATGGAAATGAAAACTTCCATCTTGGAAAATCTGCATATTTCCACAAAGATGCAATCATGTTTCCATTGAGTGTTGGTTAGACCATTGATGAAATCCATAGAGATGGATTCACGAGGTTCTGAAGGAATTGGCAAATGTTGGTGCAATCCAAGCTTCTTGTTGGAAGGTTTTCTCTTATTACAATGTGAATTCTCTAGATGTAATGTTCCACTTGTTTTCACATAGAGGGACAAAAGAAGTACCTCTACAAGTGAAACAAAGTTTTTGGCACACCACAATGTACTCCATAGGATGAAGAGTGGTTCTCCTTGATAAGGTGAGTTGATTTAGCTAGAACACATAATGTATTCAACATGGAAAGAAAGAGATCTTGGATCATGTTGTCTAGAAAGGGTGGTTGATTAACAACAATGGGGTTTCTCGATGGACTCCATGATTGGACCAAATTAAAGGTTTGTAGGATGTTGGTATTTCTAGTCCTGGATAGCGCATCCCTTACCAATGAAACCAACAAGATTCCTCTTCCCCCCCCAAAAAAACTCTCCCTTCATTCTTCTTCCAGAGTCATCAATTTATCTTCCTTTGATATCGACCCCCTTCCCTTCATCTTTTAGAGAAAGGATTCAACTTCGCCATTGTTCCCTAGCAGATCCCAAATGAAGATATTGTTAGCTCAATTGAATCTGCTATGCATCATCTCCCCCCACTTGAAGCTGAGGAAATTAGGGAAGATTGTTCGAGAACCCTTCGTCTTGCCAAACCTCCTAAGCCCATTTTGACCAAAGAAGAATTTTATTCTATCCAACGGCTTAATAATAATCATGATATCATTATCTTAAAAGTCAACAAAGGTAACGCCACCGTCATTATGAACACCTCAGACTATGATGCCAAAATTCTTGACATTCTTTCTTCCTCCTCCTACAAACCTCTTGCTAAAAACCCTCTGAACACCATTACTATCCTTGCCACTAAGGCGATCAAAGCTTCCTACCTGGACCCAAGCATTCAAAAGTGTCTTATTCCTCTTAACCCAACTACCCCCAGGATTTATGGACAACCCAAAATCCACAAAAACGACATCCCCCCTAAGATCTATAGTTAGTGCCATAGGTGCACCCACACATGCCCCTGCTCGCTTTCTTGCTAGAAAACTTAAGTCCTTTACTGGAAAAACTTCCTCTTTCATCAAAGACTCCTATAATTTTATCCAAAAAACCCAGGATCTTCACCTTGATGACCAAGACTTGATGATTAGTTTTGATGTTTTCTCCCTATTTACCAAAATTCTTGTCCCAGAAGCCCTAGATCTCGTATCCAGGCTAGTGGACCCGAAATCCTCAATATTATTGAAATTTACTTAACCTCTACCTTCTTCACTTTCAAAGGCACCTGCTATGAACAAACGAAAGGTACAACTATGGGGTCTTCCTTATCCCCCGTGGTCGCCAACATTTTCATGGAGCACTTCGAGACCTCGGCCTTAAATAGCTTCCATCTCAAACCTAAATGTTGGTTCAGATTCATTGATGACGCTTTTGTTGTTTGGAGTCATGGCCAATCCTCCCTAACATCCTTCTTCAACCATCTTAACAGTATCTCCCCCCACATCCAATTTACTATGGAAAAGGAAAAGGACAATTCTCTTCCATTTTTGGATGTGCTCATCTCTTGCCTCCCTAATGGCTCCCTCACCCACCAGGTTTATAGAAAAAAACACTCACAACGACGTGTACCTTCATGCACAATCCCATCATCACCTAGCCCAAAAATATATTGTTCTTAAAACTCTTGTTACTCGATCCATCCACATCTTTGACCCCCAATTCCTTGAAAAAGAAAAATTCCACCTAACCAAAGTCGTTATATCCAATGGTTACTTTAGCTCTCAAATCTCCAAAGCCTTCCGCTCAGCCTATAAACCCAAATAAAAAAACTCTTCCTCTTCTTCCCAGCCCCTAGCTCTCATCTCTCTTCCTTATATTCAAGGCATTACCGATCACATTTCTAAAATTTTGGCTAAGAAGAATATCAAAATTGTTTTCAAACCCTTCAAAACCCTAAAGAAATCATTTAGATCCTCCAAAGATAAATCTGATCCCCATCGCTTCGCCCGGGAGTTTACCAAATTCCTTGCTCTTGTTGGTCAGACCAGTAGATCCTTCAAAACCCACCTCAAAGAACACATTGTTGATACCACCCACAATTGCATCACTAAATTAGTTGGTGTTGAGCACTCTTTCAAATCCAAACACTTGATTTGTTTTGATCAACCCAAAATCCTAGCCTCATCACCCTATCACTCATCTCGCATCATTCGTGAAACCTTGGAAATTGAAAAACATCACAATAACTTTAATTGAGATGCTGGGTATAAACTCAGTCATTCCTGGAAGCCCATCATTCTTTCTCTTTCCTTTAGCCCCACCCGCTACTCTAATCCTTTTTAATCATTCTCTATTCCCCCACCCCCACCCCCACCCCCACCCCCTCTTTTCTACCCTTTCTTAATCACTAATCTTCAAACCTTTAAAATTTTTAAAATTATTATTATTTATCTTTTATGATAAATAAAATTTTATTATTAATTGGTAACAGAAAGACTCTCAATGGCTACTTTCTCACCTCCTCCTCAATGTTCTCATTCCCCCCTTTAAAACGCTTCTCTTCAACACTCTTTTCAATTATTCATGCTTCAAGAGTCCTTGATGATGGGTGGAGTGTCCACTCAAAAGGTTGGACGTTTCGAACTTCTACAGAGTTATAATTCTAGAAATCCCAATTTAACATTTCTAGTCCTCATAGGCTACACATCGTAGATCTAATATAGAAAGGGCCTTGGTAGGGGATCTCCTTAGGAAATCAACCACTTCATTTGAATTAATCTTTTTATATTTAATGACTAAATTACATTGTTGAATGTAGGAAGCCCATTTTAAATGTCTTGTTCTTGAATTTTAGGCCAAGAATTAAAAAATTGAAGGGGTCAATGAGTAATGTGTAAGATGATTTGCATCCTTCAACTTCTGAAATGCCCCTTCTAGTTCAAAAATTCAATGGAAAGTCTTTTGATTGTTGGCTTGGTTCAATGGGTGAGCAATGTAAAGTATTGGCGAACGAATTCCTTGCGGAATTGCATGCCTCCCAAGAAACTCTTCATAGCTATAGTGTTGGTAGGTGTGGGCCAGTCCTTCAAATCTTGAACTTGGCTGGGTCTATGTGAACTCTTGTCTCATCGGTTACAAAACCGAAGTATTGGATAGAGCTTTGGCCAAAGAATGACTTATTCTTTTGTCCTATAGTCTGTGTTGGTGGAGAAGGTCAAAGACAGTTCAGACATATTGCAAATGATCTGACCAATTTCTACTGAAAACCAAAATGTCATCTAAATAAACAATGTCAAACTTATTGAGATGTGGCCAGAAGATGTTGATGATCCAAATGATTGTAGAAGAGGCATGGGTGAGACCAAAGGGCATAACTAGCCCACTCATAGAGATCAAACTTGGAGAGGAACAGAAAATATTTCACTTTCTGTGCCAAAGATTTTTTGTTGGGTATCACGGAGCTCACACAGGTGCAAACAGGGCATTGAAAAACCTCTACTCTTCCAGAAACAATGTGTCATCATGGGAGGCTTGACAGAAAATGGAAAAAAATCTTCTAATGTCTTTTGTTAGATGTCTTATTTGTGAACTTTTATTATCTTTGTACTTTTCTATTTTCTACTTTAGTACACTTTGTAATTTATCCTTGTCTCTTTTAGGTGATTTGGTCAACTTTCATCACTTTCCCCACAAATTTGTACTCTATATAATAATACAAATGAGTGTATAGCATGTGTACAAAATGACAATGCATCCTTGTTATTTCTTGTGTGTGAGTTTCCTTGTTATATCTTGTGTGTGAGTTTCTTCTTGCATTGCCGTTATTTTGTTCATATCACACCCTATTTTCAAGTGATGGTTATTATCTTTGGCAAATGTGCTTATGAAAACTTGGAAGTTCCCAATGTATCAAATCAATATATATAGAGAGAGGGGATTGTTACTCATCATAAACAAGGGTGTCATCTTATTTGTTTTTGAATTTGTTAATTCTCCGAGGGGATTGCCTTGTGTTTATGTATCTCTGGTTCTCATTCCATTTGCATAATCAAAGTAGTGAGTCTTTGTCAACAAAAGAAAAATATTACGGAAGATACATTATGGAAGTACTTGATTGCTATACATTAAAGTAATCCAAAAATTGTGATTGCTCATCGTGTTTGTTTGATGATTTGATTCGTGCTGATAGTCTTCCACTGGTTTATTGGCATAGCACCCAACAAACACAGCAATACCTTGCAACTCAATTGAAGTAGATGCAGAAGATGATGAATACGATCATTTTTGCATTGGTGGGCACGAGTTTGTCTTGGATGAAGAAGTTGGACTTGTCTGCCAGCTATGCAATTTTGTAAAAGCAGAGATAAACAACGTCTTTGAGCCATTTGTAAGTAGTACAAAACTGCACATTACCTCACTACATATGATATGGATACTTTGCCACTGGACATGAAAAGAAGTTGTTTATAGTTAAACCTTGGTCAAAATAGGAAAATGATGTTCTTGCATATTTTCTGATCCAAGATTTGCTGATATGCCATTTGTACCTTTCAATGTACAGGGAGTATGGAATTCAGGAAGAAGCAGAAGCAGATCAGGCTATCACTTTCACAGTGGTAATTGCTATGGAGACATGAATATTACCATTTTGGATTCCTTAAAGGGATTCCCATCCTGCCAGTCTCATGACTTGTCTGACAAGCCCAATTCTGTTTGGAAAATAATTCCGGAGTTGGAGAAGAAAATGAATGCTCACCAAAAACGGGGATTTGAATTCCTGTGGAGAAACATTGCTGGCTCATTAGTCCCAAAAGAAATGGAGGCATCATCATGTAGTGATCATGTTGGAGGTTGCATTATTGCTCATGCTCCTGGGACAGGAAAATCTCTCATGATTATAAGTTTCCTCCAAAGTTATCTGACTTTGTTTCCGGCATGCAAACCATTAATCATTGCCCCCAAAAGCATGCTCCATACATGGCAAAGGGAGTTTAACAAGTGGAATGTTAACATTCCCGTCTATATTCTGAGCCCATTAAGAGACTTCACAATTAAGGGGTCCCCTTTTAGAGGATCTGTAATGTCAATGTCACGTAAAGCACCCATCAGAAAGGTCTATAATATTTACAGCATAAAGTTGCTACATGAGTGGCATAAGAAGGAAAGTGTGTTGATTCTAAGTTACTCTTTGTTTTACACTTTCACCAATGAAGACAATGCCAAAATGTCTGAAGAGACCAAGCAGATAGGAAGGTACCTTACAAGGAGTCCAGGTCTTTTAATTCTTGATGAAGGCCACATTCCTCGAAGTCATAACTCAAAGATTTGGAATTTATTAATGAGAGTGAATACAAGGCTTCGAATTCTGCTATCTGGAACTTTGTTCCAGAACAATTTTGAAGAGTATTTCAACACACTCTGCTTAGCAAGACCAACCTTTGTTGATCGCATTTTGCAATTGAAGAAACACCAAAGTGGAGTCTCTGAAGAGACGGTGAAGGAGAAGATAGCCAGACGCTATTTTGTGGAGCAAATTGTGAAAAGGATAAATACTGGAAGAAGCAGAGAAAGAAGCGCATGTCGTCAACTGTTGAAATCCATGACTGAAGACTTTATTGACGTTTATAAAGGAGATGTTTTAAATGAGCTTCCCGGCTTAAGAACCTACACTGTGATGTTGAGGCCAACACCCCTCCAAGAGACATTTTTCGAAAGAATACATGAAATAGTTGGTATGAAAAATCCCACCCATTCAAATGTAGAGCTGGAGATCATGATCTCGATTGCCTCCATACATCCATGTCTTCTCAAAGATATGCTCTTCATTGAAAAGTACTGGGAGGTTAACAATCCCAACCTTGAAGTGGACACATGCAGAAAGGATCCTAATCAAGGGATCAAATTGAAATTTGTGGTTGATATCATCAGGCTTTGTTGTGAGAAAGGGGAAAAGGCATTGGTTTTCTGCCAGTATATTTCACCTTTGCTACTCTTGGAGGAAATTCTTGAGTTCCATTTCCACTGGTGCAAAGGCCAAGAAATACTACTGCTCAAGGGAAAACACTCTTTGCATGAGCGTCAAGGTATAATTGATAAATTCAGCCAGCAAAAAGGAAAAGCGCGCGTCCTTCTTGCATCAATCAAAGCTTGTGGCGTGGGAGTCAATCTAACAGAGGCTTCACGGGTGATTCTTCTGGATCTTGTATGGAATCCATCTTGCACAAAGCAAGCAATTGGTCGTGCATTTCGCATAGGTCAAAAAAAAGTTGTTCATGTGTATCAGCTTGTAGCACACGGAACTTTGGAAGAGGAAAAATGGAAGAAAGCAGATTGGAAAGAGTTGTTGTCGAGTTTGATCTTTATTGGAGACAATTCAGGTGGAGATCATATTGGCCAGCATGTGCAGCAGCAAGGTCTCCAAATTGAAGATGATATGCTTAAGCAACTAGTGGAAAGAGATCACATGAGTATGTTCCAAAGAATCTTTAAACATGAGGATATTCACAAGCACAAAAGCAAGACTTCTAACTTTGATGATATTTTACACTTCCAATGACTGCCCATATACTTAGTACATGTCTGTATGTACATAAACATGTTTTCAGACTCGAGATAATCTCTCTCCCACTGAGTTCTTATCAGTGAACAACTCAATTTTGTATGTGACATGACAAGCTTCCAATGTAAATTGTAAATTTTATGATGTTGTGTGCCACCATGTATTGTGGATGTGTTGATATCAATGATAATATTAACAGACAAGTTTGTTGCACACTGTATTGTATATACTTCTGACGTTGACGATATTTTACATTTGCAATGACTGTCCATATACTTACTATATGTAGATAAACATGTTTTCAGACTAGAGATAATCTCTCTTCCACTGCTTTCTTATCAGTGAACAACTCAATTTTGTATGCGACATGACAAGCTTCCAATGTACATTTTATAATGTTGTGTGCCATCATGCATTGTGACGTGTTCATATCAATGAGAATATCAGCAGACAAGTTTGTTGCACATTCTATTGTATAGATGAAAATGGATAAAATTGCATGGCAGTTTTGTAAAATAGTTGATGAGGAAGAAGTAGACGAGTTTCTTGTCAAAACAATTATATATATGAAAACATGAACCAATAGAGCCCGCGTTTCTGTCTATTTTTCAGGCATGGGCGTCTGCTAGTTTGGATGATATATGTTAGTCAAGTTATTCCATGAGCAAATATTTGTTGGGAAAATTTAACAGAAAGGTGTCAATACACGTATGCTAATTTCTTTTGGTTTATGTATACATTAGATGTGCTGCTTTAAAATGATCGAAAACTGCCTTATGTTTCAGATTAAGTATCTTACAAACAAAACAAAATAAACAAGGCTGCATGGCAGCATATACCTGCTGCTATGCAGATATAACAAATAAACAAGGCTGCATGGCAGCATATGCCTGCTGCTATGTGGACAGATATAATAAAAGAAGAGTTGTATATCTTCATTCAATACTATGAAAATATGATATTCTTCCGTGAGTATATGTTGACAGCTTCATTTTTTTCCTAACTGTTTACTCTTCCTTTTATGGAAATTTTATTAAAACAACGGCCAAAAGAAAAGAGAGGCAGGCTGGGCTGTCAACGGTTATTTTTTATTTATTTATTTTCAAAAGAAAAATATCTCAAAATTATATTAGAATAATTTCATTTACAAATTCGGTCCACACCAAAAGGTAGACCAAAAAACTTTTTTACGGCCAAAAACAGCCTAAAACCAAGATAAGTGCTATGCTGAAATCCAGAGCTTTACAAAGCATATTACCTTTAAAGAGCAGCTGAGAAGAGCAAGAGCAGTCCAAACTCTAAAAACCCTCTTTAAAACAAGACCCTACTCAAACTCTTCTAAGTTTAGTCTTCAAAGATGTTTAGAAAGGAGTGGATGCTTTCTTCTCCATTTTCCCAATGGAAAACTGATAGCCTACCTTTCGTTTCCTTTTGAGCCCTCTTGGACAGAAGATCAGCCTCCTTATTATGATCCCTGTAGATATGCTGAAAGCTGATATCACTGAAATTACTTGCCAGATCCAAAATTTTCAATTTCCAGCATTCAATATTCACTGAGTTGAGCTGTCCCTGCTTCTTTATCCAATCAATGATCACTTTCTATTCACCCAAAATTTTTACCATTTTTACTCGGCTCTTCATGTTCATGATACCATCTTTTTTTCGAATTTTGCTACCAACCAGCTCCAATCAGCCGACTTAGAAGGCCCCGGCTTGAGTAAGTACCCAAGGTACTTGAATCCAATATTCAAATCTGAAAAAGTAGAGGGTAAGAAATCCTTGTAGGACGCCAACTCTTCATCCTTGAGCCCCCAATAATGAGCCGTAGATTTTTGCGTATTTATGCAGAGACCCGAAGCGCTATAGTACAAAGTGAGAAGGTCCACTATCAATCTCCATTCCCTGGGATCAGCATTTGACAAGATACGAACGTCGTCGACAAACATTAGATGTACCACTGATAACAGTTTAGTTCTTTTAATACCTGATATACTGTGGTCATTTTTACTGTTTGTCAGCGTAATACTCAACCCCTCCATAATCAGAATGAACAAATACAGGGATAACGGACAGCCCTGACGAAGTCCCCGCCAAACTTTGAAAATATCTGTAGCCTCCCCGTTTATCAAGATTGTGAAGCTTGCACTTGTTATGCAGGACATTATCCAATCAATAAGCTTGACTCCGAAACGAACTGTAAGAAGAACTAACCTGAGGTACTCCCAATCCACGTTATCGTAGGCTTTTTTCAGGTCCAGCTTCAAAACCAGAGATTTTTGGTTTTTCTTTTTTATACTATGGAGGCTTTCATGGGCCGTCCCGATAGCATCCTGGATCCTCCTACCTTCCAGAAAGCCCAGCTGCTCTGAGGAGAGACACTTCGCCAAAAAAGGTTTAATCCTAGTGGCCAGGATTTTGGATATAACCTTATAAATTAGATTACACAAGGAAATGGGGTAGTAATCATCAAAGGAGGTAGGTTTGTTGGCTTTCGAGATGAGGGCCAAAAAAGTTGCATTTATTCCTCCACTAAGATGGCCTTTTAATCTTGAGTCCTCCACCATTTCCAGGAGATCATTCCCCACAAGATCAAAAAATAAGAGAAAAAATTCTGAGGTCCATCCATTAGGACCCAGACTTCTTTCTTTCTTGCAATTTTCAAGCATTGATTTTAATTCTTTCAAAGAAACTAGTCGATAAAAATTATCTGCTTCCTCATCAGATACCATTTTGGGGTACAAACTGGACACCTTAACCACATCATTTATATTGTTTCTCTCTCTCGCTTTATAAAATTGTTTAAAATGAATCACTGCCTCCTCCATGATCGCCTTCTGGTCACTTAGAGTTCCTCCACTGGCACTTTGAATATCCCAAACATGATTTATGTTTCTATTGGAGCTGGCAACCTTATGAAATAATTTTGAATTAGAGTCACCGCTCTGGATCCAAGTCATTCTACTTAGACGCCACATATCTTCAGTCCTACGGAGAATGGAATTTCTGCTTGTTTCCAACGTCCCCAGCCTATGCTCTTCCTCCACAGATAATGGAATCTCGGCATTTAAGAATAAGAGCTGTTCTATATCAGATTCCAACTTTTCTAAAAGAACGAGCTCCAACTTCATGAAATCTTTGATCCATCTTTTCGTTTGGAGTTTTAAATCTTTAAGCTTTTTCAACAATCTAACCTGCTTGTTGCTTTCCTCCAGGTAACTCAGGTCTTTCCAGATCGAATGAACCAGCTTCACATAATCGGCCTGATTAAGCCAATGGGCATTGAATTTAAAAGGGAAGGCCTTGTACACTGGAGCCTGCTCCACTTGAATCAACACAAGGGCATGATCTGATACTAACGGGTATTCCACCCACGACCTGAACCTGCCGTCTGACAACAGATTTTCTGCAATAAAACATCTATCTAACCTTCTAGCTATAACATCAAGTCCAGATCGCCCATTTCGCCAGGTTGGGACTATCTTGGGGGGCTTAAGGTCAATCAGTTTTTTGGAGCTGAAAAGGTCTTTGTAGAACTCCTCTGTCAGACCAGGCAAGAAGGAGCCTACCCAATGTTCATCCGATGATAAAATGAAGTTCAAATCTCCAGCCATAACAAGGTTTGGAACGGAGAGAATACCACTATCCACTAAAGCACTCCAAAAGTGCTTGCGGTCCTTACAAGGTCCATAGACATTTAAGAAGGCCAGATCCTTTTTAGAAGGAATCCACCCACCATTAGAACAGGTTTTAAGTCAAAAGAGTTTGGGTCCCATGAAACTAAAAGACCGCCTGAGTTCCCAATGGAATTAACTGCAGTCGCTGCCCAGGAGGGGTGAATTTGAAGTAAAAAATCTCTTGCTTTTTTTTTCATCTGCAAGTGTTTCTTGTAAGAAGACAATATTCGGACGAGTACGGTCCAACAATCTCCGAACCGACGTAGCTTTGAGGGTGCCTCCAATCCCTCAGATGTTCAAGGAGAGCAATAACATCACTTAGCCCTCGCTAGGGCCTTTATTGCTCTAAAGGCCCCCGAGTCTGGGGAAGATGGGACATTGTCAAAGTTTTTTGAACTTAAATCCGCCTGTTTATTTCGAGAACTCCGAGTCTTGATTGGAGAGAGTTCCAAACCAATGCCTCTGGACCAAACAAAATCTTTTCCTCCTTTGACCTGAGCATGAGAGGAAGAAGACGCCGAAACTAAACTGGGGACAGAAGCCTCCCTACCCAATACCGTAGGTAGAGACACTGAGACGAATGGGGCTGGAAGGGATGGTAAGAGGGATTCAAGTTATGCCAAAAGACTGGAATCCCCTACATCAACCTCTCTAAAGCCTGGTAGAGGTGAAGGCTCCAAAGCAGACTCTACCAGGGATGGTTCGGAAGGTCTGGAAGGGATGGGAAAAGCGGCAGGGTTACGTAAAAGGGAGGAGGAGGGTAACACGGGGGTAGCAGGCGGTAAAGAAGAAGAGGGTAAATTGGGGGACGGAATGGTAGAGGGAAGGTGAGAAGGGAACACTGGAAAGGAGGGCGCAACAGATGGCTCTGGTAAGGGATCCTTTGCCTTAGAAGAAGGAAAAAACCAGGGCGAGTTATTCAAGGCCTCTTTCTCTTCAAAGGATAAAGAGTTGTACAAGTGGGGTCAAAGAGCTTTTAACTTACAAGTGAGAGAGGCCCCAGAATCTTGCTGAGAGGAGGAAGACTCTTCCGTAGAAACATCAAGAAAGTGCAGCGAAGGATCTTCATCTACATAGGTTGGCGGGCTTTTCTGAAGTTCTAAGTCTTCTGAATGGTCATCCACTTTCTTACCCTTACAGTCTCGGCGAAGGTGCCCAGTACAACAACAGAGGTTGCAACGGAAGGGCAGCGCAAGATAGTCAAGAGACTATGCAAACTTTCTCCCTCTCCACTCGATATCTAAGGTTTCTGGTAAGCCACTTCTAATGTCCATCTTCACCAGAACTTTGCCAATCTTCCTAACTGGGCCACAAAGATGTTTGGGATCAACACCAATGAACTTCCCCAAAGTGTCTCCAAAGGCCCGGAAGGCTCCTTCATTTCACGTAAACAAAGGGAGGCCCGGGAGAAGAACCCAGAGATCACTGTACTGAAAGTAATCAGTATTCGGGTTGAAAGCTATCCTCCATCGCTTGAGCATGAGACTACTACCTCCAAAGACCCACAACTTGCTAAGAAGAAGGGATGAGTCCTTGGGGGATTAGCAAACAAAGCCCAACCATCCTTTGGTAAGATAGATGATCTCCGGGGAGTAACCAAGAATAGGTTGCCATTGTCTCTGTATCCAACCCTCAAGAGAGTCCTTACTGAGAGATTTATAAGAAATCCTTCCCACCAGAGCACACAGTGCCATTTTGACAATGTACTCTAAGCCTATATCATTACCCAACACCAAATGCTTGGAATTTTTGTTTGGTTTCCACGCCTTTCAATTAAACCCAGCCAACAATGACGTTTCTAAAGTTTCTCTCAAACCCTTCCGAGAGGAAGAACTCTGTAGGGAGCTAAAGGGATTTGAGTTTGGCTGCAGGCCCGACAAAGGAGGAACTAAAGGAGAGGAAATAGGCTTTGATATCTCGGGATAAGGCAGAGAGTGTGTAGTCTGTCTATTGGGGAAGACAATATTTAAATAGTCTTTTGTTGCAAAAATTCCCTCTGGCCCACCCTTAAGTTGGTCCACTACAATCCCACCAACCTCCAAGTTTCCTCGTCAACAGGACTCATTAGAGTCTTAACAATATTCTCTAGCGCTGATCTAGAGGGAAAGTCCATTGGCCCACCAAAAAACAACGAAGACTGACTACACAGTTACTGACACTCGCTCTGAGGAGAAGAGGGAACCTTGTCGCAAGTAACCGACCAGCTCTGCAGAGTAGCCCAAAAACGGGACACGAGATCGAAGCTCTCGGAAACAGTGAAAGGCGATCTGAAAGTTCTAGGAAGAGTCACGAGAACATCGTTGAACACAAAACAAAAAGGATCTTCCAACCGAGGTAAGGCTAACGCACATAACAAAACAGGAACTAAGAGCTTGTGACTGGCATTAAAAACAAAGACAAGCTCTGGAAACGCGCCTAGAGACGACAAAAAGAAGCTCTGAAAACAGGTTGAGAATTGAGGAAAGCCGCAGACTACAGATCACTGACTATAGGATAGTCAAGCTAGACGTAACAAGGAAACCAGATGAGCTAGTCACTGGATGTTGCCTACTCTGGTTCAAAAAATCCCGCCTCATTTTTAACCGTTATTTGATATAAAATGGCTTGCAGATTAATGGTTGATGCGACCTGTTATTTATGTCGGAGTTTGTTCATTGGTTTTCTCCTTGCGTCTTCGACACAACAAGGGGATCTGCCAATTTTGTAAGTTCTGTTTGCATTTGAGCCTATGATCATCGGCCTTCTGTTGGGCAATAACAAGTTCAATTTAATTTAATAGCATATCAGTTTTTCAATTATGCTAGTTTTAATTTAATTAATTTTCATTCCATCATAATTTAAATTTTATTAAATAATAGTTGTTATAGAATAATTATAATTCTTGAATTACATATAATATCACGATGTTACCTTAATGAATCATAAAACCTGCAATGTTTATGGAAAATGCCCCATATCAACTCGTGTCCAGAATGATGAGTCCATTTCATGTGCTCCATGTTAGCTTCATTTTGCATAATTGCATGAAGCATGTTGCACACTTGTGCGTGCGACACACTCGTAATGTGAGCTCAAAAGCCCCCATAGGATCTTAAGCAAAGTTAAATCTAGGGTATATTATGCTATGTATCTTAGAACTTTATAATGAGCTATCTTTCTGCCATAATTTTGGATGGCGAAATTCAGCATAGGATCATTAACAGAACCTGTACAAATATCTGAGTGGGCCTAATGGTTAAGAACATGTGTTTCCTCCTAAGAAGTCGCATGTTCAAATAAAAAAGGGGTAGGGTATGTATACCTCCATAGACTTTACCAATAAAATCACTATAGACTTTACCAATAAAATCACTGGGCAAAGGAGTTTCATACACCAATTTGATGTGTAGCTTGGTCGTAACCTTAAAAATAGATTAAATATCAAATGACAAGATGAAAGTATTCTTGAAACAAGTAGATATGATGAAAAAAAAGGTAATATACAAAGTTAAAAACTACATATAAAACAATACGAAATTATAAAAACCAGCATAAAATCATTAACATAGCTTTACAAATATTATATAGGAAGAACTTTATCAAATAGGACAGAAAATAGATGTCGAGCACCCACTTCACCAAAAATGTATATAGGAAGAACTTCATCAAATAGGAACACCAAATGAAGTGAGATCAAGTATAGGTTCCATCCCGGTGCAATAAATGCCGAGCATCCTCTCTCCCATAATTTTATATCATTAAAAAACAGAAAGTCCACATGACCTCTGTAACAAAATGTTATCTATCTTATAAAAGACAAGTGATGATGGAGAGATGATACCTCAATTCTATTAATGCTAAAATAATAAGAAGATTAAAAAATGATGCCTAGGTTCTATTGATGCCAAAATAGAAAAATTAAAATTGGTCCTCTTGAGAAATCAGACATAAGACTGAGATTTTGAAAGAGAACAATAAACATCTCACTACATTACAATTTTTTATAAACATAAAATAAAACCAAAACTAAACAAATGTAAAAAAAATTAATAATAATTAAAATGAGAAATTACCACTATAAATGGTTCTATATATAAAGAAAAATCAACACATTATTCAATTCCATGTTAAAATGTATAAGATGGATTATTTATTTAAAAAAATACCCATTAGTTTATGTGGAGAATTTATATTGTACACCTTAATTCCAATTCAGTTGAAATCTTGAAAAACATACAAAATGAAATTTCTAATAGTATTAACAAAATAAAACCCACAAATAGACACAAAAATGAATAAGACAGTGATGATAAAAACATGCATTGACATAATTCATAGCAATGGTGGATCTTAATTTTATAAGCTATATAATTTAGACCGACATGTTGTTCATTGTTTTGACAAAACCCAAGAGAAGCCCAATTCTAGTGAAAAAAATAAAGACAACAATGGTGTGAAATAAAACTCTTGCAACTTCTCTTGCTAAAGTTGCAGGGAAAACTCCAGAAACATCAAAGGATTAGATTACAAAACTCTCACCTGCATGGCTCTATGGAAAATAAACTTGTGGCTCGATTATCCATCACGACAATTATTTAGTCTGAGATGTGTGCCGACGATGAATTGTATGCAGACAACCCTTTTGGTATTTTGCTTGTTCTTGGAATCACTGGGTTTGATCTCCATGAGCATGGTAATTTTTGCGGAATTCAAACATACTAAGGTAAACTAGTGCCCTAATTCCGTGGACGCTATCCCTAATGCGGTGCAACAATTGTGGACGCGGTGCAATGCTTGTTGCAAAGCCCGTTGGAGGCCTCTTCTTGTTTTCTAGGTCATTGCCAATAGTTGTCTGAGTGGATCGAGTTTCTTAGCTAACAACATCACCAGTGCATCATGAGTTCTTTCAACATCTAAAGATATAGAGACCTTGATGCCAATCAAAATACACACATATTCTTACCAAGTGGAGCATTGTCAAAACCTTGAGTCATGCAGATGGCCACGAGACAACCATCGACTGCACCAACAGGACACAACAAATATTGAAGCAAGTGTGTCATCGTTGGATAGGACAAACATTGAAGCAGATTGTCAGTGTCAATTGTCAAATGTGGAAGGTATAATAAATATTTGAAACGAATGTCATTAAAACTTTGTCCATCCCAAGAATGTCACTCCCGCCTAAGAAATGAGACTTTCATTTGATGAACCAATGGTAGAGTAATTAAATAGGTTTAAATATTTTAGAAAAAATAAGAAAATTGAATGTTTAATATGAAACTATAGAGAAAATGCAAATTTATTTTGGTTAAAGAACAAAGTAATAGTCATTCAACCGTGAACTAATGTTATATACCATGCATGCCTGGTAGGTATAATAAATAAAGGAATATGCATTTTGCAATTGATGAATGCCACATAATGAAACAAATAAGGATATCGTATTGCAAATGATGAATGTCAAATAATAAAACAAATATAAAACAAAATAAATAAATAAAGGAATATTTATTTTGCAAATAATGAATGCCACATAATAAAACAAATAAGGTATACTATATTGCAAATGATGAATGCCATATAATAAAACAAATAAAAAACAAGCAATTAGGTTTAGTTCTAGTGGTTTGTGTTGAGGGGTGGTTTCCCATACCCAAATTCAATTTCCTCAAATAACATGTTGAACTTTTAAATAATTATCGTAGATGCTAGTAAATTTCCCTAAACTCTATTTCAAAATAAATAAATAAACAAATACAAAACAAAATAAATAAAGAAATATCCATTTTACAAATGATAAAAGCTACATAATAAAACAAATAAGGCTAACTAAAAAGAAGGAAGGCAAATTAAATAAATACCATCAATTATTGACCAGCAATATAGTAACATAAAGGACAAATTTTAGCTTTTATAAAATAGATGTAATGATTGGTTCAGTCATTCCTTTTTCAACATGTTTTTAGTTATAAGCACTTATAAAATAATCATATTGTATTTATATAAACTCAATTGTAATGTTTTATAAACTTTAACATCTAATGTTTTATAAACTTTAGCATCTAATGTTTTATAAACTTCAACATCTAAACATGTCTCATGTTAAAGTTATGTTAATGATTGTCAAATTTGTTTTTCTTATGAAAATGTCTTATTCAAATCAACTTTATTTATTCAATGAAAAATTAATCATATAATTTTATTGTATTTATATAAACGCAATTGCAATGTTTTATAAACTTTAACATTTAAATATGTTTTTATGAGAAAGTCAAGTTAGTAATTGTAAAATTGTTTTATAAACTTTAACATCTAAATATGTCTTATGAGAAAATCATGTTAGTGATTGTAAAATTTGTTTTGCTTATGAAAATGTCATATTCAAATCAATAACTTTATTTATTCAATGAAATGAGAATATGAAAAATTTGTAATCAATGTTTTTATAATTTGAAATGTTTCCTTAACGTTTACTAAAACAATTTTTTTAAGTAAGAATTTTATATATTATCTATTGTGAAAAAATATTTTAAACATACAATATGTTGGATGCTGGGTTGTCATAAAAGGAAACCAACCCATCTTCCGCTCAATTATGAGAATATGTCATCTCTCAAAGCCAAAAAAATATGTCAATAGGTATACATAAGAAAGATAATCTCTAGGTACAAGAAAAATGTTCAAAACTACATTGCTATTGAAGACCATGTCTGTAAAACTAAGAGAGAAGCAATGCATCTAAAAAATATATATTATAAAGGAAGAACCTAGCCATTCAAAGGAGCATCCCCCTTGCTGTTGGATGGAAGTAAAATTAACATTTGCAGGTTGATAGCATCTTGGGCCAACAAGTATGACATTGGAGGATGGTGAGTTGGCCAAGCTTCCATGGCCATTAGCAGGGAGATTCGTTGGTCCAGAAGTTCAATTTTGTATTTCATATTATCCACCTCACTACGAACCTCGAAAAGCAGTTGCAGGTGGTTTTCCCTGGGACTCAGATGGGTTGTAGAGTTGTCATTGCTACTTGTGTCTAATGAGAAAAAGAGAGAGCTTGAGGAATGGGACACTTCATTATATCTTGCAGAGTATTGTGTCGTGGTGGTTGAAATTAGTGTAGGTACCTGTTAAGGATCAAATCCTAAAGATGTGCCATCCATGTCAAACCATTTGACTTTACACCCCCAAACAGAGGCGACCTCCTTCCTATTGTGATCTTTACATGTTGTAGGGTGATGAACTCGAGAAGCCATTGCTTTCCTTTTTCGGTTATTGCCTATGGTTTCCTAACCTGTTGTATGTTGGCCCATATGTCTACAAGAGCCACTACCTCTACGAGAGCGAGCTTGCTCATAGATGCACAAAATTATGCTTCCAAGAGTTGCAATCATCTCAAAGTAAGAAATCTCTATTTTGTGAAGCTAGAGCCAATCAATGCAGACACACATGCGATCCCGTGGTGGATTTACATAAATTCGACAAGACTTAATCTACATGGAGTTCATTTCAATTCTCCACGACCTAGGGAAAACAAATATTATCATATCAATTTGAAGGTAGAAGGGGTACATTCACATTTCGTCAACAATTGTGTACGCTAGTGTCTGATAATTCCTCCTGTGTTTCCAAATCTAGAAATGAATGATGGTTAGACTGAGGAAGAGAATAAGGTCAAGCTCCACACTGCTTTTTGGAAGCACGAGCTACTAAATGGCTTGGTCTCCCCCCTCCTAGTTAATGATCATAATGCGTGGATAACACCTTATTCAAGGTCTTCTAAAACAATTTTATATAGTAAATAATACTGTAAAAAATAAATTTGAATGACAAAAAGATTTTGATACAAGATTATTTTTATGTCATTTTTTTTATAACAAGTTTTTATTATAATATAAATTAAAATTTATTTTTACCAATTATATAATGTGTTATTACAATTGAATACTTGACTTTAAAATTAAAAAAACATATATAAATCAGAATTTCTTTATATCAAATTGTATTATTACAATTGAATATTTTGATTTTTAAATTAAAGAGTGTGTATAAGAGTAATTAAAGTTCTTATAATTAGAATACCATAACATTTTTGACTTACCAATTTTTAAATTAGTTGCATCCCAAACAAGAGGGTGCCCATCCCTACCATTTATATATTTTTTCATTCAAATTTATCATTTTCTTTGCATTCAAATTTATCATTTGCTTTTGATATGCATAAGTATTTTTACAGTACATTTAACTTTGTTAGCTTCTCAAGCATACCAATCTTTTTTATTATTATATTTATGTTTAATTACTATGTAGTATGTATTTATGTTAAATGATGTTAAATGTTGTGAAGTACCAAGGAGAATGAGTTCTTTGCAATAACTTGTATTATTTATGGGGTTTATGAGCATTCTTGTATTATTTATGGGGTCTATGAGCATTTATGAAAGTGATTGTATATTTAGACTTGTCGGTTTATGGTAAATTATTTATATATGTACTTCTTTAAGTTATATTTATGGGTGGGCATTAAATGTGCACATATTAAGGGATGCCTTGCCTTCTTTGTACAAGATTTCAATGTTATTATTGCACATTACAATTGTGCACTGCAAAATACAAAACAATATATTCGGATTAGAATATTGCTTACTAAAAATTAATAAGTTGACTTTAATATTTGGTGACATTTAATCTTGTTTGTTTTAAAATATGTTATTCAAATGACCTTTTAAGTTTAGTAATAGATTTTAATCACAAATGTTTTATTAATTATTACATTCATTCAACATACTTCTTGCCTGAAGTTTGTAGATTGATATGAGGACTTTATGAAAAAAGGTTCCTTACATACTTAATATGATATATTTTTGGTCTAATTTCCATGTCCTCGATTATGTGTTATTGAAAGATGATGATGTTCATGGCATTTGACTTTGATTTTTTTGTTATAGGTTTGGCCTTTTATTATTACAAATTTTTTTATCATCACTAGTTATAGTGAATATCTCTTAAGGACTTATTATCAATGCTTATGGAGCATAATCCAATTATATAAGAATCTTATTTTGCATTATTCAATGGAATAACTTGAAATTGTGGTGGAAAACTACTTGGCTTTAAACTCATTAAGAATATCACTTAATTTCAAATCATCTTACCCAAAGTAGGGTATAATTATTTACATGTAAATCTGACATGATTCAACAAATTGACGATACCTAAATAAACAATTATGTTATTATTCATTTGTTTATGAATCCCACTTGATTAATCTATGTAACGAGTGTCATAACAATTACTTAGGTCATAATCCACTATACTATATTTTTGTTTTTGTGAGAAGAACATCTAGAATTAATATGAATGAAAGAATTCTTAAAAAAACTGAAGTAGAAAGAAATTGTAGCAAATACAACCATTCTCCTTGAGTAAAATACTTGAACAAAATGTATTGTGGACTTCTTGTCTTCAAGATTGAACCACCGGGGTTCAACAATTTTTTTTTTTGACGATATGGAAATCCATATAAAAATATGGATTTTTAAATAATGAGGTTGTGCAAGATTTGCAATCAGGGATTGCCATGTATGTTTGATTTGTTGTTCTTTCACTTCTTCTTATCTAGATTTGTTAACCCTTACTGTGCATTTATTTTGATATCCAAATATGTGTATTCCTGCAAACTAGATGTGTGCATCAAAATGGTCCATACTCTAAGATCTTGCCACATTGTTGTAGTCTCTACACAAGAGAAATGTACTTAAGAAAGCATGAAAGTTTGTCCCTACAATATTGCAAAAGATAATGAATTTGTTCATTCCATTAAACCTAAAATTACAATTTGTATTGATGAATATAAGTAAGATTGTTATGATTGCAACAACCATGCAAACTCTAAGGAAATATATTGAGGTGTATTAAGGAGTGGAGGGGAGTTTTTAATCTTAGGGACCATTATAGGTATTTCGAGGGGGGGAAGAGGGGGCATGAAATATAAAAGGTAGAGAAATTTTGAATCACCTCCAAATCAACCTCTTCTTTTTCCACATTTTTCCTTCTCCGCTACTCAAAATGAAACCCTCCTCCACCTTGATTGCATGGGATGGTTTCACAATCATCAGAGAACCTAATCCTAGGCATGAAGTATTCATGGAAGCAAGAGGCTCAGTGCGAATTCTTATTGGGTATATCACCAAAATAAAAGGTTGTCGCATTGTTGAAAGCACAGATAGCGACCAAAAGGTGCTTCCTCCTCCTTGTTTTCCTCTCTTCTCTTGAATTTTATCCCCTTATCCCAATAAACTTGATCTAATCCATTAAGTTTTTATTATATCATATTTCTCATACATATCCTGACTAATATGAAAATGTGATCCCACACATGAAGTTGCTAAAAGAAGAATTTGGTTTTGACGATGCCTTCTGTTATCACACGGTTTATAGTTAGGGAAAATCCCAACCCAAACAACAAATGTGTGACACAACTAGGGACACCTATCACTGTCACCTCAATATATATACCCCTCGTTTTAGTGATGGACAAGTCCACCACAAGGGAGGCTTCCTGGGTGACCTCAAGGGGATGAAGGGGAACAAGCACGAGAGTTGGAAGAGGCCCCTATTTTGGTCACTTGAATAATGTGGCTAAGGCTTCTTGAAGAGAGGCTTGGTCAAAGAAAGAATATTGCTTGAGGAATACCTGCAAAACACATGTTACGACACAAAACCCAAAGCCAAATGTCACAAGATAAGCCACTAACCACTAAGGACTAAGCAAGCTATTCTTATTGTCCTAAAAATGTAGCAGAAAGTAATGTTATAACAACAATGAATAAATTATAACAATAGTGAGAAAACATTGTCAAAAGTTGCAATAAATGATATGGATTGAAAGCTAACAATTAGTCGATCATGATTAAGCCTTTAAATATTAGTTTTGACGGTTGGATTGGTTGTTACACAAGAGTTATAAGCAACAAGTTAATTGTAACAACAACAATATTTAACCATGGAAATCAACAAATGAATAGCTCAAAATGAAGCTCTTAACAAGAATTTTCAGGCCCAATACTTAAACAAGATTTTCCACGGTTAAATGGTGAGATAAAGAAGGGAAGCAGTAAATGTGGAAAACCTAATGGTTCTAGCTAACAATTTATAACAATGGAAATTTAATCTCAAAGTTCATCAACCATTCAATCACCAATCACTTGCTCTTATCATAAAGTAATAGAGTAAGAGAGAGAGATAGATTGCTATGAAACTTTGTCACTTTACTAAATCAATGAATACTAGTTCCTTTATTGGGTTAAGGAGTCACTTGATTGAAGAGAGAGTTAAACAAAATAGAATAAGTGGAGAGGGATTAAGGATAAAACCTTATAGCACCCAAAATGTCTCCTAAATCGACTAGCTCACTAGTCAAGGCTAAAATAGGGTTTAGGGTTTATATGGATGTAAACCCTCTTACTCCCTAGAACATAAACCCTAGCCAAAATTTGCTTTAAGGGTGTAGATAGTCCTAGGTCTTGAAGCAAACCTTGATTTCTCTTAGTTAGGTAAAGAGATATTGTGAGTTATGGAGGGTGTTAACACTCTTACCCCTCCTAGGTTTTTTCCCAACAAAATCAAGAAAATTACCATATGATTGTAGAAAATTCAGTTATTAGGCAAGAAATTGATGAAGAAAGACCTTACTCAACCAAGAAATATCCCAAAAGACTTCATCACAATGATCCAAGAGTATAGCACACTAGTAGAGATCATCATTGAGCAAGTAGCATCACATTTGCACAAGAAAAGAGACACAATGACTCCTCCAAGAGGGCTAAAATTGCAGTCCAAAGAGTAATTTTATGAGTGATGAGTTATCTTCCAAGTGAAAATGACTTGTCACTATTTATAAAGGAAAACCCAAGTCATGTTTGTCCACATTTTTCCACTTTTACATTAAAAAACTTAATTTTAAGTCAAAACCAAAAGTTACAATGCTAAATTAGCAAATCAATTTGCTCTTTTTTTCCCATATAGGATAGAAAATGATAAAATATAGAAAAATGATGGCATGTGAGCCCATAAAACTCCTCTTTGAGGTGGAAAGTGTGAAATAAAGCCTCCAAAAGCTAAGATGTCAAGCTAGGAAAGTGCCACATCATCCCCAAATCAAGCAATAATGTGGGCTCTCAAGCCCA